>JAJTIZ010000419.1:0-11501 GCA_021365335.1 Phaeosphaeriaceae sp. PMI808 | reverse complement strand
AAGTTTTATAAGGTAGTAGATAAATATAGATAAGTTTATATATTAATATATTCTATAGAAACCTTAGTAGAAGTAGTTATATATACTATTTTAAATACCTCTTTTATTAGTACTTTTAGTATATATAAACGCTCTATACTATTAATACTATTAATAAAATAGAGTATATTATTTCTATAGATAAAATTGATACCTCTAAGCTAGTATAGAGTAGCGTTAGCGTTATTAGCGCTAACTATAGGCTAGTTGGCGTTTCTATCCTCTAGGTATTACAGTATATCTAATATTCGCTTTCTAGTATAGTTCTTTATATACTATTATAGCTTGTTTTAAAGTCGTTATAAGAGCTACTAGTAACGCGTTGAATGCGTATATAGGTCTACTAACATATTTAGAGGACTAGAATATACTATATTAGTCTACGTTTATAGCGAGTTTTTAATCTAATATTATTATCTTACTAGTACTAGGTTTATTACTAAGCTTGTAGTTAGGTGCGAGTTATTATAATATTAGTATTCTAAGTTATTAGAATATTCGTTATTAGGTCTTTCTATACTACTTACCTTATAGTTAGCTTAGGTAATCTAGTATAAAGTGTATATAACTAGTCTATACTTAACTATTAAGTTTAGGAATATTATAAGTATTAGGTATATTAGATAAGTCTAATATTCAGTTATCTAAGGAGCTAGAAGTAAGATACTTTTATTAAGTGATTACTATAACTACGCTATAATCTATAAATATATATATGTGCGTAATAAAGAGATAGTATAGCATAGCTTCTTTACTACCTAAATAATAGTAGATATCTTAAGCTCTATAGGTAGTAGTTTATCTCTACTACTAATAGTCGCTTTAAAAGGAAAAGAATAGGTTGATTAACCTATCTAGGAAATCCTTAACTTTCTTTAACTAAACTATAGGACTATTCACTATACCTTTAAAACCTAGTAGAGCTAGTATATTTCTAGGACTAGGTCTAGATCGCTTATACGTAGTATATAAAAATACTAATTCCCTATCACTTTAATACGTCTATTTCAGGTATAATAGTCGCTTTAGATTAGTATAGTATAGCTTTATATTGCGCATAAGTACTATCTATATAGCGTAAAAAGCTATAGTTATATCTTATATATAGTTTAATGCGAATATAATCCTAAACTCCTTCTTTAGTATTTACCTCTAGGGGCTTTACGTATAAGTTCTATCTTAAGGTCCTATAATAGTACTAATAGCTACGCGAAATATAGGACTTTATCGCGTAGATAGCTAACTACTCTAATATAGGTTTTAAGCTTAGACGCGTTAGTTAGGAACTATATTTAATTTATTACTACTATTCTCTTATTAGTAGTTACTATACCTAGTGCATCTACTTTCTATCCTAGGATTATAGTAGATAGGTACCTAATATAGTATTTAGCTAGGTTAAGTAAGAAATAGAGTCTATCTAGTAATTTAAATACTCTATAGAGGTAGTCTTTATACTCTCTAGGCTTAATAAAAAAATAATAAAATTATTAACGTAGACTTATATAAAGTTGCGGAACTCGCGTATAATATCTTCTATCTAGCGCTATATATATTATATTAAGTTAATATATCCTATTACTATAATATAAAGATACTCCTAACCCTAATAGCTATTAATAGTAAACTTATATCAATCCTTCTTAGTAATAAGCTACTAGTAGAAAAATAATATACTATTAATAATACTTATATACGTAGAGCCTTAAATATCTTAAATAATATCTACCTATTTTTATAGTAGGTAGGAGTCCTTAAGTACTACTTTGTTTAGAGTATAGAGATTAATAACTAGCCTTCCTTTCTACGTAATATTACTATCTTTATCTATAACTATTTTCTAGACTATAAAAACTAGGTATCTAAAATAGGTACCTTCTATACTCTAGCTTATCTTACTATTAATATAAAGCTAGTTAAAGAGCTTATCTATAAGTTATTACTCCTCTAGTATAAGGTTATATAGTTAGATATTAAGTTTAATATTTTCCTAACCTAGGATTAGTAGGATTCTTATATAGTAGTCTTTACTTATATTAATAGTAGATTATTAGTCTAAAAAGAGAGCTAGGAAGCTATTATAGAGTAGAGCTAGTTTTACTACGTTTACTAAGTATAGTATACTAAATAAGTAGATACTACTTAGTAGCTTTATTTTGTTTTTAAATCCTACTATGCTAGGTATAGCTACTACTAGCGCTAGTAACTCGTAGACTCTAAAACAAGTATCTATATCTACTAGATAAGTATATCTAAGTAGTATAGAGTTTTATATAATAACTAGTTTATTTATATTATTACGGTATAGTATTATTTTAGTATTTAAGTCTATAATAGTTAAGTACGCTACTACGTAAAGCGTTAGCGTATAGTATAGGTAGAATTTAAGATTATACTCTATTAGTAGGGGCTTAGTAGGTTATATTAGGATAAATACTACTAATTAAGGGGTAGTACTATCTATCCTTTTATAAGGATTTTATATATAGGCGCTAGTTGCTTCGGCTTTAGCGTAGCTATAACTAGGATATAGATATTTTAGTAATATAGTAGGATTATACCTTACTTACTAATATCTATAACTACGTCTTTAGGGCCTAGTATATCTATACCTAGTAGGAGGCCTACCTTAAGGTTCTATACTATTTGTAGTTCGACTTATATAGCTATAAATACCTCTTCACTATTACTAGTCTAACTACGTAGGTATATAGTACTTTTAGCATAAGTATTATATTAATATAGCGCGTCCCTAATACCGCGTAGTATTATTAGTTTCTCTATTACTATTATTTATATATTTAGCGTATATTACTTTAGAAAATCTTAGTTAATAAGTATAACTAATGCGCTAGTATTAGGTGTAACTATAATATTAGGGCCGTCTATATTAAGTTTAACTACTATCCTTAGGTAATACTATCTACGCTATCCTAGTATATCCTAATCTTATATAGGGCGTAAAGAATATATTACTAGTATACATATTAGTATAAATAAGAATAGTTAATTTACTATAGTAGGTTTATAAGAGTGAATTACGAGTAAAGATAGGTTATCTAGAAGCTTTAATTGTAATTCTATAGCTTAGATATCTATATAAACTAGAATACTAGGAGGAAATTTATTTTAAATGCTAAAAACTTAAATTAAAGGTATATTAGCTTTATACCGTGTAGTATCTAGCTTAGTAGCTACGCTATCTCCTAAGGGAGCCGCGTAGTCGCTATTACTAGGGGGCTTACTTATATATAGTATAAGGCCTAGTAGTTTTTTATTTTTATTTACTCTACGGCTTTAGCTATACTAGTAAAGTAGCTAGTATCCTATAAATAATTCTACGTATATAGAGTATATCTATAGCGCTATAGGTTCCTTACTTATATACTTATTATTACGACCCTAGTTAGACTAGGAGCTAGCGCAGGGTTACTATTAGGCGTACGTATAGGATAAGGCAATAGTCATCACGTAACTACTTTAATTAAAGCGCACAAGATAAAGCGCGTAAAGTTAAGCGCTTAATATAAAGCGATTATATTAAAGCAATTAATATAAAGCGCCTCTAGTATATATATAATTGAGGATAATAAACCCCTAGGGCTTATTATATTCAACTTAAATAGTTATAGAGATAATATAGTTATTTAAGTTACTACTTCTACACTCTATTATATAGTTAAGACTAAATCCTACTTACCTTACTTTATCTTTAAGAACTAACCTTACTCTATTAAAATACTATAGTATCTTAGTAGACTCTTAACACTTTAAATACCTCTACGATAAGTAACGCGTTAATAGATTTAAATAACTAGTAGGAAGGACTAACCTACACTACAACCTCTAAGGTCGCTAAGCTAGACCTCTATTATAGAGACTATACTAAGCTTAAATTATAGCTACTTTAAGTTAACGTCTACTTTAAAATAGATAAAGTACCTAATAATAATTAACTAATACTTGTAGTAATATACCTAAGAGGAAAAGCTAAGAAATAGGTTATACTATACCTTAAGAAATTTATAGATAATAATAATAATAGTTATAATAATATATTCGAATAATAGATTAAGTTTAAGGAAAAGATACGATAAGTATTCTAACTTACTAACGAACTAGCTATTATAGAATAAGCTATCTAAGCCTATAATAGAATTATTTAGCTTCTAGCTATACTAATAAATTTAGGAATTATTTAATCTAGACTAATTAGAATAACTAGGCTTTAATAAGGATATTTAGATAAGGATTAAAAGTAGGTGTACGGGCAGAGCTTATAAGAAGTAGAGCTATAATCAATAACCTCGACGAGTTAGTTAAAGAATTAATTAGAGTTAATAACTACTTATACGAATTTCGCCTTAAAGCGAAAGATAAGTATACTGCACTAACCCGCATAAACGAGAAAAAGAAATACTAGCTAAACTATAGATACTAGAGGGTTGTAAAGTACCTAGGATTAGTAGTAATTATAGGTATTTTAGTCTTGATAATATGCATGTCGACAATATAACCTAAGGAGGACGAATACTAGATTATCGCCCTAAGAAGCTAGATAATAGTAAGGAGATAAGAACCTACTATAACTATAGTAAAATAGGCTACCTATTAAAGGACTACTAATTAAAGAATAAAGCTAAAAGATAAATAGGTAAGAGATACTAGGTCGTAGACTACTCTCTTAATATAATTAGAGGGTAAGGTAATAATACTAAGAAAGAATAGGAGTAGGTATAATAGATACTAGATAAAGGGAAAGCTATCTACCTACTTAGCTAAGAACTTAAAGACTAAGTAGATTAAGTTCTAAAGGAATAAGTAATACTAAGATAGCTAATAAAGACCTTAGAAGGAAGCTCGTTAAAGAAGTATACGAACGCAATTATCTTAAGAGAAGGAATATAAGGAATAGAACGTTAACTTCCTAGAGTTCGCAAGAAAAGAAAGATTATACTATAATAGTAGGGAGGATATTACTATAACACTACCGCGCACCCTTACCTAGGAAGAAAAGTACCTATAGTTTAGGATTACCTAGACTCTAACTAAGATAAGGAGTTAGAAGTAATAAGTAAAACTATATAGATAATACTAAGCTAGAGTCCTTAGGATATTATACTCTACTAGAAACCCTAGAACTATAACGCGAAGACGCGATAGTATAAGATAGATTTATAGGAGAAATCTAGAACCTAGTAGATAGCTACTACTTAATTAAAGATTAGTAAGATAATAAAAGATAGACTAGAGTCTCTACTAAGGATTATAACTAGATTTATTTACTCTAGAAGCTTAAAAGCTACTTAATATATCTAATATACTAATTAGTAGGATCTATAGTATTAGTTATATATAAAACCTTAACTACCTACTATTATTATAGATATAGTATTTTTATAATAAATATCTTATATACTACTTAGATAAAATAGGCTTAGGATATTTCCTAGTAAGAAAATCTAAGTATAAATAGTTTTAGAATAAATATAAAAAAGTAATATATAAATAATACCTATAGGATAAATAATAGGTAGGATATTTACTAGCGCATTAATAGTAGACGAAACTATAAATAATATACTAATTAATAGAAGGTATATATATTTAATTTAGTAATACTATCTATAGGATAAGTGTAAATAATATAGAGAAGCTAAGATATTAAATAGATTTATAAGAAGAGAGTATAAATAAGATAAGTCTTTTTTAGAACTATACTTAATAGACGAGAATATAACGCTATTAACGTAGAGAAACTTATTAAACTCCTAGTTATAGTAGGAGTATAATAGATAAAGGTATTATTAGATTTAGGATTATTTATAAACTTTATATTACTAATATAGTATAACGAGCTAGACTTAAGCCTATAGAGAAGGAGTATCCCTATCTAGTCTATATCGCGAATAGAAAAGCTATACTAGGAGAACTAGTAGTAATATAAGATAACTATAATACTTAATATCTAAGGAAGAACTATAGAAGTATACCTAGATATCCTAGCCTTAGCTAGTAAAGATATTATATTAGGACTACTATAGTTATAAGAGTTTAATCCTAGAGTTAATTAGAAATACTAGACCCTCTCGTAGATAGACTATAAAGACGTATATAGATCTAAGCCTACGCATTAATAGAATAAGATAGTAGATAAGAAGATAATTTATAAATTAACTACTTTAAAACTAATATATAATAAAAGTATAGTTACCTCTATAGATACTAACTAGGTATTAGGTTATAAAGTAAGAGTATTAGAGAAATGCGTAACTCCTAATATCCTATAATAGTATAAGGAATTTAGTTACCTCTTTATAGAAGAGATAGAAGAAAACTCTCTACTAAAGTATTAACCCTAGGACTATATAATTATATTATAGGAAGGAAAGGAACTAACTTCTAGACCTATCTATAGACTATTAGAATAAGAGTTAGAAATACTTAGAGACTATATTAAGAAGAATCTTATAAGAGGTTATATATAGGAATTAATATTACTAGTAGGCTACCTAATATTATTTATACTAAAGAAATAAGGGCTACTTTAAGTATATATTAACTTTAGGAAGCTTAATAATATTATAATAAAGAACTACTACCTACTACTAAATATTATAGAACTATAAGATAGATTAGTATATATAAAGATATTTACAAAGCTAGATCTATAGGATAGTTACTACCTTATTAGAATAAAAGAAGGTAAAGAATAGAAAATAGCGTTTAGAATACGCTATAGCTATTATAAGTATATAGTAATACTATTTAGGCTAACTAATATACTAGCTATATTCTAAGTATTAATTAATAATATACTTAGGGAATACCTAGATAAATACGTTATAGTATATTTAGATAATATATTAATATACTTATAGTTTACGAACGAATACGAATAATATATTAAAATAGTATTAAGTAGCTTAGACTAGTATAACCTAAAGCTAAAACTAGAAAAATATAAATAGTATAAGATAGAAGTCGAATTTCTTAGATGTAGATTAGTACTAAAGGAGTAAAAATAAGTAAAGAAAAGATTAAAGTAGTTAAAGTATAGAAAGAACTAAGAATATTAAAGAGATATAGTTATTCTTAGGATTTATTAACTTTAATAGATACTTTATAAGAACTTTTTAGGAAAAGCCTTACTACTTATAAACCTAATAAGGAAAGATATACCTTAGTTATAGATAAAAGGATATTAAGAAGTATTTAACGAACTTAAGATAGTTTATATAATACTACCTATATTAGTACTATTCTATAGAGGAGAATATTAAGATTTAAGACTAATATATTAGACCTTATATATAGGTAGTAGTACTATAAGAACGTGAAGGAAAATAGTACCTAATAGCCTACTACTCTAGAAAGTTCTTAGGACTAGAAGAATAATATAATATATATAATAAAGAATTACTTATAATAGTAAATATACTTAAATATTAGAGAATTTACGTAGAAAGTTACTTAGAACTTATAATATTTACTAATTATAAGAACTTAGTTATATTTATAATAACTAATACTCTAAATTAATAATAAACTAGATAGTTAGAACTCTTAGGATAATATAAATTCTAAATTATATATATACTAGGAAAAGATAATGGTAGAGTAGACGCCCTTAGTAAAGATACGATATGTAGGAATAAAAGAGACTATTAAAGGAACTATACTAAAGTTTAACTAGGATGGATTACTAGGACTAGTGAATAAGATTGATACGAATTAAGAAATTAATAATCTTATAATAATTACGAATAACGTACCTAAAGAATTGTAGGAAGTAATTATAAGATAATACTATAATAATCTAGTATATAGACACTCTAGAATTATAAGAACTATAGAACTTATTAAGCGAAACTACGAGTTTAAGAATATAAAAGATAAGGTAATAATATTTATTAGAAATATATAGACTATTAGAAAAATAAACATAGTACTTACGTACTATATAGTAAGATATAAGTAATAGAACTACTAGAATTTCCCTAGGAAGATATCTTAATAGACTTTATAATAGGACTACCGCCGTTAAAAGACCTAGCTATAGGAATTATATATAACGTAATAATAGTTATTATATGCAGATTTATTAAGTACGTAGAGATAATACTATTTAGGAATAACTATACTATATAGTAGTTAGTATTTATATTCCTAGATCGAATAATTAGATATTATAGAATACTAAAGTTAATTATTAGCGATAGAGATAAGCTCTTTATATTAAACTTTTAGGTAACGCTATTAGTATTAATAGGAACGAAAAGAAAGCTATCGATAGCTTATTATCTATAGATAGATAGATAGATAGAAAGAATAAATCGTACGATAAAAGTATATCTACGAAATTACGTTAATACTCGATAAGATAATTAGGTATTATTACTACCTATAGTATAACTTGCGCATAATAATAAGTTCTTAGAATTAATAGGAAGAATACTATTCTTTATAAATTATAGATAATATCTAAATCTATTTAAAAGAATATTACTAGGACTAAAGGTATAAGTAGTAATAGTAACTATAGAAGAACTTAAAAAAGTTTATAAAGAAATATAAGATAAGATACTTAGAGTATAAGAAAGTAGTATTAAATACGCTAATAAAAAACGAAAAATAGTACCTTAGCTAAAAGAGGGGGATAAAGTATATTTATATACGAAGAATCTATATATAAAATAACTAAGTAAAGGACTTAATAATATTAAGGTTAGACTATTTTTAATTAAAGAACGAAATAGACTAGTTAATTATACTTTAGAACTTCTAGAAGATATAAAAATCTACCCTAGGTTCTATATAAGTAAACTAGAACCTACTAACTAAGAAACGCTAATATAGTAAAACTTCTACTATAAAATAGAAGAAGAAGATAAATTTAAAGTTGAAGATCTCTATAGATACTAAGAGATAGGACGAGAAGAATTCTAGGATAAATATTTCTACTAAGAGTAGTTAGTAAAATAGAAAGGCTACCCTAACTTAGAGAATATATAGGAACTAGAAGCTAACCTCTAGAACTATAAAGAACTACTAGAAAAAATAAGAAAGAAATATAGAAACTACCCCTATATAGGAGTAATAGGACGATAATACCTAGATAATAGATATATTCAAGAGATAATTTAGAAGAATAAGGATTAGAACTTATAAGAGTTAGAAACTTAATTAGAAGAACTAATAGGAGAAGTAACACCCTCTATAGTAATATATTTATCTAATAATCCTAGCGTAGACTAGAGTATAGGCGACGCAGCTATACTAATTAAAAGGTTAGGATAGTTAAACGTTTAACAAGAATCTAGTTTACCCTCTAACTCTAATTCTAATATAAGGTATAAGGCTTTATAATAAGTACGCTCTTTAGTATATTATAGAATTTTCTTATTCTATAATAACTAGTTAATAATAATAGCTAGGAGCGCCTTATCTTTATTAACCTTTTCCTTATATTCTTTATAAGTCTTATTAAGATACTCTTAGAATATACTAACGTATAGATAATTAAGGTAAGTGTATTTAGTATACTTTAAATTAGTATTTAGTATAATGTAATAAGAAAATCTAGAAATAGAATACTTAAGATAAGGAGTTTCTATAAGATAATTAGCTTTAAGGATTTTAGAGACTAGATAGAGCTTTCGCTTATAGGCTAACGAAGATATTATAGTAGGCTAACTTATAACTAGTGCGGGGCACGCTACTTATAAGTTAGGACTAACCTAATTAGGAACTAAGGCCTAAGGATAGACCTAACTAAAAGAGGGAGGATAGTATTATAACCCTAGTTAGATTAGGAGCTAGCGTAGGGTTACTATTAGGCGTACGTATAGGATAAGGTAATAGTTATTATATAACTACTTTAATTAAAGCGCATAAGATAAAGCGCGTAAAGTTAAGCGCTTAATATAAAGCGATTATATTAAAGCGATTAATATAAAGCGCCTCTAGTATATATATAATCGAGGATAATAAACCCCTAGGGCTTATTATATTCAACTTAAATAGTTATAGAGATAATATAGTTATTTAAGTTATTACTTCTACGCTCTATTATATCCAGTAAGACTAAATCCTACTTACCTTACTTTATCTTTAAGAACTAACCTTACTCTATCGAAATACTATAGTATCTTAGTAGACTCTTAATAAGGGTCTATTAAAGTAGTTATAGCGTCTAAGAGATATCTTAAGCTAATTAAAGTCTAGTTAGGTAACTAGGAGTAGGTAATAATAATTATAGTAATTAGTACTACTAGCTAGGTTATTCTACCTTTCCTAATCTTTAAGGTAAAGAACTATAACTAGGTCTAGTATTATAACCCTCCTAATTAGTAGATAGGTATTAGTAGTAATAGCTAGACTATAAATAAGCTTAGTCTTAAGTAGTTAAAATACTTTATCTAGTATACTAATACCTATATAGTAGGTAGTTACTAGCTACTAATTATTAATAGCTATAAGAGTTATAAGTTACTTACTTTTTAGACCCTTTATAAGGAGAATAAGATTATTACTTTCTATATACCTCCTTATACCTTCTATATCCTCTAGCTACTTAATATAGGTTACTTTATACTAATAAAGTAGGCGTATAAGTAGGAAGTTAGGGCCTTAGTAAACTATAGTATTAACTATATTAATAAAAGAGCCTTTCTTAATACCTTTAAGCTAGTATTTAAGAGGTTATTCTTAAAGGATAATATCTAATCTAGCTTTAGAGTAACTAGCTTAGTACTACTAGATTTAGAGGTAGTAATATTAAGGCTTAAAGTAAAGTATTATATACTAACTCTACTACTACTAGAGCCTACTACCTAGTAGCTAAAAATACTAAGTAATGCGTAGGAGTTAGAGGCTTAAACTACTTTAATATTAAAGTAGATGAGGGCTTATAAGAGTTTATTACCTAAATCTATTATTAAGATAGTATTATAGGTTAAAAAGGGATTAGTAATTAAGGTTTATACTAATATATTACTTAAAGCTAGGATAGCTATACTTAAGTAAGCTAATAATACTACCTCTAAGTAAAAAGAGTAAAAGAAAAAGTAGCTTTAGAAGGGTAGTACTCTATTATAGATAGAGGCTAAAGATTTAATTACTTAGAGAGATACTAAGGCTATAGCTATAGAAGAGAGGTATAAGGAGAGGTGCTAAAATAGTAGTAGTAGAGGCGTTTAGCGCTATAAAATATATAGTAAGATAGGATATAATAAGTATACGTATAAGTAGGATAGAGTAGATATAGAGGAGTAATTTAAGCTACTTTATACTATAATAGCTTATTATAGTATTAAGTTATTTAAGTATAGAGTCGTAATAGTATATAGAGTAGGCGTTTTACTTACCTAGGTAGTTTACTTACTACTTACGTTATAAACTTAGTATTAATATAAACTTAGTATTAATATAAACCTAGTATTAATATAAACCTAGCGTTA
>JAJTIZ010000418.1:0-11502 GCA_021365335.1 Phaeosphaeriaceae sp. PMI808 | reverse complement strand
AGAAAGAGTACTTATATATATCGCGCGCTATATATACGTCCTATATACTTATTATAGTTATTATACTTATATTAGATTAATTACTATTTACCTAATAATAAAGTAAAGAACTTACTATATATAGTAAATTATTTATATACTACGCGTATTACTACCTAGTATAATATTAATAGGAGAGAATTTCCTATAATAAAGATTTTATTATTACTCTACTCTATTACCTTATATATATAAATATATAAAATATATATATAATACTCTTAATAAACTTAATACTCTAGTCTTCTATCTATACCTTAAGTTTATTAAAAAGAGTAATTTATATAATATAATACCTTTTAAGTAGAGTAATCTAGCTAAGCGTACTAATAGCGTAGTAGCTATATAACCTATATACGCTACGCCTAAGGTATCGCTAACTAGAAGAATATCTATAATAAGCCTAATAATCGCTACTATAGTTATTATTCTAATTATAATTATAGGGGCTACTTTCTAGTAAGTCCTTTTTATAGTATACTCTAGGAGTTATACTCTAATTAATATAAATAGGTTCCTTTAGAGCTTAATAGTTATATTAATCGCTTATACTAGTTATATACTACGTATAGTATTACTATTACTAATACTACTAATTATAAAACTAATACTTAAGTATATATAACTAGTATTAAGCTTATATATATATAGTATACCTTTAACTTAGAGCTATTAAATAAGAGGTACCTTACTACTTATAGTAGTACTTCCTTAAGAGTAGCTACTTAAACTTCTACTACTATACCTTAGTTTTTAGGGCTAATCCTTATAGAGTAGAGGAACTTAGTAGCTACTATCTATAATCTTATTACTATTATAGGCTATATAGTAAGTTCGCGTATATCGCGTATATATAGTATATACTAATACCTTCTAGGTTATACTACCTACTAATAATATTAATAATTATAATAATATAGAGGGGTGTAAAAAATAAAGTGTAATTCTTTTTTTTACCTTTTTTAAAGTAATATAACCTCCTTAATATATAAGTTATAACTATAAAAAATAGATATTTTTAAAGAGAAAGGCTCGCTCTTTTAGATTATATATAAATCTATAGCTTAGTAAGCGTATCTTAGCTATAGTAGCTTACTAAAATAGGGGTATCTTTTTAAGTTATATTTAAAGGCTTATAACTTTTTATTTTAAGTATCCTTTTTCCTATATTTTATATATATTAATTATCTATATAGAACCTATTATTTATTAGATTTATAGATATATTATATTACTATATTAATAGTTATAAAGAAACTCGATTTTTTTAGACTTTAGTTAATAAATATATATTAGACTAGACTAATACTTAGTCTAATAGCCTATAACTATTTTAATAGCCTCCTACCTTCTAAGTAAGGATAATATATTATTATCTATAGCCTACTAGCTTATAGCGTTCTACTCTTCTATTTTAGTAAGCTTAAAAGCTTCTATACTCTTTAAATTAATCCCTATATCTAAACTCTCTCTAGGGCGTTTATTTAGCCTATATTTAAGTATATTCTATATATTTTTAATAGGAATTAAATCTAGACTAAAGGTAGAGTAAGAATAAAGCTTAACTTTATTCCTTTTAAACTAATCCTTAATAGCTTTAGTTTTATCGATTTTATATTTACCTTACTAAAATCTCTAGCCTAAATAGATAATTAGGATATATTTTAGAAATATAACTAATATATATATTAAAGAAAAAGAGGTAAAAAAGAGGTAGGGTTATTTACTATATTTTATATACTTTTTAACTACTAGATTTAGTACTACTTATATAAATATTCTATTATCGAAAGGTAAAGTATTTATAGAGTCTCTTATAATAATTAATTTAGATTATCCTCTTATCTAAATAGATCTCTAAACTAAGATAGTTATATCTCTAGTTATAACTTAGTTAGTATTAAAGTAATAAAAAAACTAATTAAATAGAAAAAATAATAATAGAAAATAGAAAAAAATTGTATACTAGGATTTTTTTTAAACTTACTTTTATAAATTATAGAAACTAATTACTTTCTAGCCTTAATAGAGCCTATTTTTCTATAGTATTCTTATATAGCTATATACCCTCTTTATATAACGTGTTTCACCACCGAGCGCCCTACCCCACCGAGCGCCCCACCCCAATTTACTAGTAAAAATTAATAAATTACTACCTAATATCTCTAGAACGACTAGGTAGAATTCGCTAGAAATTTTACTAGTAATAGACATATATATATTCTATAATCTATTAGAATTTATAGTTAGTACCTCTAATATTACGTAAGCTATTAGCTTAAGAAGTAGAGTAGCTTAAGAAACTAGTTTTTACTTAATAACTTTATAGATTCTCCTAATAATTAGCTATAACTTTTACTATATATAGAACTATATATCTTACACCTTATATTAAATTTGCATCGAGATATCTTCTATATTAACTAAGTTATTAAAGATAGAAGACTATCTCGCTTAATCCTTCTAACCCTTATAGGTACTAATCCTAATCTAGTATAGCCTGCCTTACTTTTAAATAATTTTATTTAATATAATTAAAATCTATATTTAAAATTTTAAAGCTATAGCTATATCGGTTTAATAGTTATAAAAGAAAGTAGTAATAGTAGAAAAATTTACTTTAAGCTCTAATAGCTTACGTAATATTAGAGATACTAACTATAAATTCTAATAGATTATAGAATATATATATGTCTATTACTAGTAAAATTTCTAGCGAATTCTACCTAGTCGTTCTAGAGATATTAGGTAGTAATTTATTAATTTTTACTAGTAAATTGGGGTGGGGCGCTCGGTAGTAAAACACGTTATAGCTTTTATCTAAAAGTATAATCCTTTTTAGATTAAATTCTTTCTTTTCTACTATCTTTAATTACTATCTAGCGTACTTAAGTCTTTTATTTAGCTAATTTAGCTAAAATTTAAAGACTTTTTAGTACTTATATTAGTAGTAACTCTCTATCCTTCTAAAAAGTATTATAACTTTCTTATACTAGTACTTAGATTATTTTCTAGTATTAATCTCTTATTTATCTTCTTAGGGCTTTAAATTATATCTTCTATAATTACTCTTTTTTCTTTTTTAAAAACCCTAGTAAGTCTTTCTTTATATCTTTTTATATTATCTACTTTTATATATTTTTCTTTTTAATTATATTAATAGTATTATAAATTATTTTATATTTCTTTTTTAAGATAGTAGCTATTATATTAAGAGAGTTATTAGCTTCTAATAGAAGCTAGATGTTAGGTTCGAGGTTCGAGAGATTTAGTACTAATTTAAAGAATTTAGTTAAAATTTTAAAAAATACTAATTTAGTAGCTATAGACTAATATTTTAGTAATCTATTACGTAAGCTAACTATTAATATATTTTTTTAATTTTTTTCCTCTAATTCTAAAAATTACTTAGATAAGTAACCTATACTATAAATTTCGTTATATAATCTTTACTAACTAAACTAGGCTTAGTTAAAAAATTAGACTTTTTTAAATATAAATTATAAAGTTATACTACTTTAAAAATAAAGTAAAAAAATACTCCTACTTTAACTCTAAATATTATAATATAGATTATATAATATTATTACTTTTTTATTAGGAAATTAATATTTACCTTTTTCTCTATAAAACTAACTTTTTCTTTTATTTCTAGCTTATATAATCGTTAAGATATATAACTTTAAAAAAGGTTAAAAAAAATTATACTTTATTTTTTATACCCCTCTATAATAATTAGCTTAGTTAAGAGGTAAATCTAGAAAATAAGAAAGATAAGAAGAATAGTAGGAATAGTAAGTATAGTAAAGATAGAGATATAGTAATAGATAATATAAGTACTAGTAGAGAGTAGATAGAGCTTAAGTAGAGTAAAGAGAGTAAAGATAATAATAGGAATTAGGTTAGAGTAATTAGTAGTATAGTTCTTTAATATATAGATACTTAGCTTTTAGCTACCTAATTAATTTTATTCCTTAAGTATATATTAACTATATAGATTATACTCTCTTTACTCTCTTTACTTACTTTATACTTTAACTTATCTTAAAATCTTTAATAAGTTCCTCTATATTTTTAAATTTTTTTACTAAAGTTTATATATTCTAGGACTTATTATAACCTTTCTATCTTAAGAGGTATTTAAGTTACTATTACGAGTTAAGTAGCTTAGGAATAAGTAGGAGATAGATTATTAATTTAAAGCTATATAGAGAGAGCGCTATATATATATAAGAGAAGCTCGAATAGCTCGCTTACGTAATATATACTTATATACTCCTCTATTAAACTATACTCCTCTATATTAAGTTAAGCTCGTAGATATTAGGTATACCTAATATCTCTATAACTAAGGTTAAGCTAAGCTTAATTATAATATACCCCCTAGGCGAGCTATATAGCTATAATTTTTAGGGTCTATCTAAACTTACTTAAAACCTTAGTTTCTTACGATTTTACTTATTATAAGCTTAGGCCTTAGTATACGCACGTAACGTACGCGTGTAGAGTAAACTATAAGCTTTCTACTTTACTAAACCTTATAAATTACTATACTATATTCTATAAGTTATTATTAGCGTACGCTCTATACGTTCCTATAGGCTCCCTAGCTTTTATCCCTATTCTATAAGCTCTATACTAACTTCTATATAGACTTAATTAGTTACCTCTATACGCCTACGCGTTACTAAAGCGCGCTATAAAGAAGAAGCTACTACTACTAAAGAGAAGAAGAAGAAGAAGAGGAAGGAGAAGTAGTAAGCTTATTATACTACCTCTATCTATACCTCCCCTCCTACCTTACCTCTACTACCCTCTTCCTCTCCCCTAAAGTATAGTACTCTCTAGGTAGAGCTCTACCTTAGCTATATTAAAAGCGCTTTAGTAGGTACCTCTCTTAGAGAGTACTATAACTTTATTAGGGAGAGTCTATGCTATACGCGCTATACCTATAGGTATAAGTATAAGCCTATATAAGTAACTCTTTTCCTCTTATAAGCTTTAATTATAGCTTTTAAATAAGCTTTAGTAGCTCTTAAATAAGCTTTAGTAGCTCTTAATAGAGCTTTATCTTATCTTTTAATAGTTAGTAGTACTAACTATTAATTTTTAGTAGTCCTCTTACTACTCCTACTACTATAGTACTTATAGCTACTCTTTACTATTCGCTAAAGGCTAGTACCTCTAAATTAGCCTAGCTAAGGTATAAGCTTCACTTCGCGCTAAAGCTTAAGAGGGTATAGTAGACGCTAGGGTACTCTACTCCCCCTCTACCTTCTCTACTACTACCTCTACTAGCTCGCTTCCTACCCCCTACGCTCTCTAGAGTATCTTACCCTATTACCTCTAACGCCGCCTCTAGTTCCTCTCGCGCTACTACTCCTACTACCTCTACTACTCTTACTACTACTACTACTCTTACTACTACTACTACTCTTACTACTACTAGGTAGCTAGTTACTACTACTACTACTCTACTACCTAAGAATAAGTAAGCTAAAAAGGTCTTTATATATCGTCTATATATAATAGCTCTCTTTAGTAAGCTTATTACCCTATTTATATAATAGAGCTTTAGCTCTAAAGCTTCGACTCTCTAATTTAAACTCTTCTCTATACTCTATATACTCTACTCTTATAATACCCTAGTTTAAGCTCCTTTCTTATATCTTTTAAGTTTAGTTAAGCTTTAAACCTCTTAAACTACTACTTTAGTAAGTACTTTATTAATCTATTAGCTAGTATCTTATTTATTAGTATATATAAGACTTAAAAAGAGCCTTTAGCGTACTCTTAGCGTAGCTATATATTCTATATATCGATATAGTATAAACGCGTTATTACGCGCTCGTTTTAACCTACTATAAGTTGAATTATTTACTAGTTATTATAGAATATATTCTAGGTAGCTCCTAAATTAAGGGTAAGCTCCTTAAATAGTCTCTTAAGAGCTATTACTTCTTTACTTATATATTTAAGAGTAAGGAGCTTAGCTTCTATTATTAAAGTAGTTACTATTACTTAATAAGTAGCTCTCTATATAATTACTCCTCTAATAAGAGTTATAATATAGTCTTAAGATAAGTAGTATATTACTAGATTATCTATAAATAAGGTATCTCTATAGATAAGAAGCTCTACTCTATTATATTAGCTATACTAAATTATATAGTAGTAAGTTTAGTATAGATATATTATAACCTAGTTTACGGCTTTAAGGTACTCTTTACTTAGGTTTATAAGATAATAAGAGAGCTTTATAGTAGTAAAAGCTATATTAGGGCGTACTATAATCGTAGTATAGAGTATTAAGCTAATACGCTCTTAGTACTCTTTTATCTTACGCTTTAAAGCCTCTCCTTAGCTTCTCTAAAGCTCCTCTTAAGGTAGTAGAGTAGCTAGGAATAGTACTAAGCTTACTAGATTAAATCTCTTTATAATCTTATTAATATACTTATTATATATAAGTATAATAGTCCTCTTTAAGTAATCTCTTATTACTTATACTCCTAGGAACTAGCTTACTAGACCTTTATCTTCAATATTATAAGCTCTCTTAATTACCTTAATAATCCTTTAAGTATCTAAGTAATAGTTCTTATAGTTTATTACTAGTATATTATTAATATAGAAGAGTAGGAGAATCTTACGCTCCTTATTAAAGAAGAGGTAGGGCTCCTCTTTTAATACTAAGAGCCCTACCTTCTTAAGTATTTAAGAGAGCTCCTTATACTAGAGTAGAGGTAAGTCTTTAAGTCTATATAGAGCTTAGTTAAGCTTAATATACTTTCTAGCTACTTTAAATCTATCTAGTAGTTTATAGATTACTACTAGCTAGTACTCTTTATAAGTATAGAGGAAAGCTCTAATAATATTATACTAAGTTATCTTAAGATTAAACTATACTATAATTACTATTACTATATAAAAAGAGCGAGCTACAAGCGTAGTAGTATAGGTTAACTATATTAAATTAATTACCTATAAGTCTCCTCTTACTATAATCTAAGCTTTATACTTTAGAAAGTAACTATCTTAATTAAGCTTATAGGTAAATACCTACTTAAGTAGTAGTAGGCGATTACTAATTTATAAATACTCTATCTCTTTTTAAGTTCCTATAGAGAGTAGTATATTAATCTCTTTCTATATAGCTTACTTAAAGAGCTAGCTATATTAGTATATATAGAGATCCTTCTAAGTTCGTAGTTCTTTTAGGAGCTTATCTCTATATATTCAAGCTTATAGTAGTTTAGTATAGAGTACTAAGTATATAGCTATAGCGATTACAGCGTATACTACTATAAGCTCTTTATTTAAATCTTAAGCTATAAAGGCTCTTAGGAGTAGCTTATTAAGAATACTACTCTACTTTTCCTACTTAAGTTTATATAATAATAAGTATATACCTAAGCCTCTAGTTCTATTTTCTAGGTCCTTATTTTAAGTCTCCTACTTATATATATTAGTACTAGCTACTATTTACGCGTATAGCTTCTTAGAGCTCTCTCTCCTACTTTATCTAGAGTAGCCTTAGAAGGTATAGCTACTTAGTAAGTAGTAGTTTAATAAGTTTTATACTTATCTATTAGCTACTCTAGGTCTACTTTACTAGTAGAGTATACTTCCTAGGGACTCTTAGATACTCTACTATATTAATTAATTTAATCTAGACTAATATCTTACTATTAATATACTCTAGGCTTAGGTATTTACTCTAGAGTTTAAAGGCCTATATACTTGGATTACTCTACGTCGATTCCTTATAGCTTATTAGCTAAGCTCGCTACCTACGTAGGGTCTACTTCTTATTCTACTAAAGTAGCTAGCTAACCTACTATACTCTTAGCTTTATATAGAGTATTACCTCCTAGATCTTATACTAGGTACTTTCTTACTCCTAGCTTTTAGGTACCTATACTACTTCTTAGAGCTAGTTAAATATATCTTTATAGACTTCTCCTATAGTATACAGCTTATTTTTATACAACTTATTAATAAGCTTATAAATCTCTAGTTCTAAGAGCTCTTAAGATTAAGCTTTTACTCCTTCTTTATAGAAGAGTATCTTATTAAATATTATATTATAAGTTATAATTACCTAATCTAGCTTTAGGACCTATATCCTATATATATTAGATACTCTATATCCTACTAGATGTCTAATATAGCCCTAGGGCTTACTTTAATACCTCTATAGTTACGCCTAGCTACTCTATCCTTATTTAAGAGATATACTTAGTAGCTATACGCGTATATACTACTCTAATCTAGGCGTAGATCTATAATAGTAGCTCTTACCTCTATTAGTTAATACTATCTAAAGTAACCTCTAAACTATCTATTAAGTACTATATTTAGTACTTTAAGCTAATAAGCGTAGCTTAGACTTATATTAATAAGCTACGTTACTATATCTACTATCTCTAGCTAGAGCTTCTTAGGTAGGTTTACTCCTATCCTTATCTTAATTAATTTTATAACTACCTCTTAACTAGCTCTCTTAGTATCTCTATTTAGCTCGTAAGTATATATTAGGGAGCTCTAAACTTATATCCCTTTATCCTAAGCCTAATATTAAAAGCTTAAGATACCTCTATATAGTAGTATTACTATATTATTATCTTATATAATTACGTATATATAGAGCTTATAGTATACTCTTACCTATACTTTAAAGTTCTTAAATACTCTTAGAATCTCTTAGAGTATCTTACTATATAGTACGTAGGTATAGAGCTTACTACTATAATCGTACTTAAGTAGTAGAAACTAGAGCTCGCCTAACCTTCTATTTAGTATATTAAAGAGATCCTAGGCTATATACTAGTATAGGCGTAGAGCTTATTCTTTTAGCCTTCTAGAAATAACTTATTTAGTATAAGTTATAGAGTAGTAATTATAATTTATCTAAGCTATACTATTAATACGTACGTTCCTAGTATTCTTAACTAATACTCTAAGAGCTACTAGTCCTAAATATCCTACTCTTAAGTACTAGAGCTCCTTAGAGTCTAATCTTAGCTTAGTAGTCTATAAGAGGAGCTTTCGTTTACTCTAATTTATACTTATAACGCTTAAGTAGAAAGGAAGTAGCTTATATTTAATAAAAGTAAGATTATACTTATATACTATTATAGCTAATACTACGCTACTCTATAGCGTACCTATCCTTAGTATTATATTATAGCCTAGGTACTATACTCTAGCTTCTCTAAGTTAAGCTTCTAAGACTATATTAATATAAAAACCCTCTACTACTACTACTTTAGCGAGCTCTAAATCCTCTATACACTCTCTATAAACTCTATTAAGTATATTCTTAAGTACTCTTATACTCTTTCCTAGTATTAGGAAGGACTAAGTTCCTACTTATATATAGTCTACTCTAGTTTCCTTTATAAAGGAGCTAGGTTTAAGGAGTATTATTATATTAACTAGGTATATAGTACCTCTATTATTAAATATAGTACTCTTGAATAGTAGGTAAGTATTAAAATCTATAGTATTAAAAGCTCCTTATAAAGAGATTATAAATATCTAAGGGTCTATTAGAGCTACTATAAGCTTACTAGAGAATATAGGAGCTTTTAGAGTAGTAGTTAAGCTAACTTTAATAAGCTCTTAAGAGTTCTACTACACTATTAGCGCTACTTTAAAGTAGTATAGCATAGCTTATCTAAGCGTATAAGTATTTTCTCTTACTCTATCTTACTAAGTAAGTAGGGTTTTCTAGTAAGAGCGCTCTCTAGTTTTATATAGGTATTTAGTAGCTAGTAGTATTTTCTTCTATATAGGTAAGGCCTCTTATTAGAGCTTAGTATAGAGGAGCTTCTAAAAGTAGCGAAGACTCCTAATCTATTATTAGCTATATAGAGCCTATACTCCTATAATAGTCCTAAGTATATTACGCTAAGCTACCCTAGTATAAGCGTCTTATCGCCTAGTATAGATTTCTAGACTATTAACTAGCTTATTATCTAAGCCTACTCTAGAGTTAGCTTAGGGTAAGAGCCTCTAGGAAATTATAAGCTATAAGCTCGCCTAATATATTATTTAGTAAGTATACTATAGCTCTTTAGTATAAGTAGTTCTACTTATTATACTAGAGCTTAGGACTTTAGCGCCTCTACTTTACTTTCTATAGGTAAGCTTAGTACTAAGCTTATAAAAGATTTTATATACTAGTATTAGATAGTATAAGTAGAACTTTTAGGGTTTAGACGAGTCCCTAGAGTATAGTAGACTTACTCGCAAGTAGTATTATCTTTACTATTAATAGATAGCCTAGATTAACTATCGCGTTAACCTACGCGCTTAGAGCTCTTAATCTCGCTATTTTAGATACTTAGCTCTCTCTTACTACCTAGTATTTATTAAGTGCGAGCTTATAGTTAGCTATCTCATCTAGTTTATCAAGAACTTATAAGGGTATAGGGCGTATAGATTCGGCTGCGTAGATATTAGGAGCTATATCTACTTCTAGGTTAACGAGCTCCTAAATCCCTAGTTTAAGCGCGTTATATTTAAATTAAGTATACTATACTAGCTATTATAAGCGCTCCTTAAGCTAGGTAGTACTCTTATTAAGTAGAGTAATTTCGCTAGATACTATAGTAAGCATATAAACGTTTAGATTAGAGTATACTAAGCTACTAGCTCGAGCTATAGTATATAGGATAGAACTATCGTATATTCTTTAGTACTAGGCTTATAACTATTACGAGTTAAGTAGCTTAGGAATAAGTAGGAGATAGATTATTAATTTAAAGCTATATAGAGAGAGTACTATATATATATAAGGGAAGCTTAAATAGCTTACTTAAGTAATATATACTCGCGTACTCCTCTATTAAGCTATACTCCTCTATATTAAGTTAAGCTTATAGATATTAGGTATACCTAATATCTCTATAACTAAGGTTAAGCTAAGCTTAATTATAATAGTTACTCTTTTTATTTATACTTTTTAAGTATCTTTTCTACTTCCTATACCTTTTCTCCTTCTTCTATTACTTTTAGGAGTTAGGTATTATCTTCTTTACTAGATCGAGGCTTCTAGTATTTAAGAAGGAAAATATAGAATATATTATAAATATAATAATAAGGTAGTAAAGTTAGGTAGTATACCTATATTCTAACTATACTTTATACCTTAAATAGACTAATAAACTTATTAGCTAGTTTCTTAGTTAGTTAGCTAGTAAGTATTAGATTCTTTATACTTAAGAGAATAAGATCTTCTCTCTAAAAGGTTTCTAGTTTATATTTACTATTATAGAATTTAGCTTAATATACTTATACTTTCTATAATTAGCTCTTAAGTTCTTCTTATACTTCCTATATATATTTTATATACTCTATAGTATTAGGTACCTCTCTCTCTAGCCTACTATTATTATATTTAAAGGTTTCTTAAAATAATTAATTATTCTATCTATTATTTACCCTTTCTACTACTCT
>JAJTIZ010000417.1:0-11527 GCA_021365335.1 Phaeosphaeriaceae sp. PMI808 | reverse complement strand
AGAATCTAGTTTACTCTCTAACTCTAACTCTAATGCAAGGTATAAGCCTTATAATAAGTACGCTCTTTAGTATATTATAGAATTTTCTTATTCCGCAATAACTAGTTAATAATAATAGTAAGAAGTACCTTATCTTTTAACCTTTTTCTTATACTCTTTATAAGTCTTATTAAGAGACTCCTAGGATTACTAACGCATAGACGATTAAGGCGAGTGTATTAGTATACTTTAAATTAGTATTTAGTATAATAAGAAGATCTAGAAATAGAATACTTAAGATAAGGAGTTTCTATAGGTAATTAGCTTTAAGAATTTAGAAACTAGGTAGAGCTTTACTTATAGGCCGACGAAGATATTATAGTAGGCTAACTTATAACTAGTGTAGGGCACGCTACTTATAAGTTAGGACTAACCTAATTAGGAACTAAGCCTAAGGGTAGACCTAACTAAAAGAGGGAGGATAGTATTATAACCCTAATAAGACTAGGAGCTAGTATAGGGTTACTATTAGGCGAACGTGTAGGATAAGATAATAGTTATCACGTAACTTACTTTAATTAAAGCGAGTAAGATAAAGCGCGTAAGTTAAGCGATTAATATAAAGCGATTATATTGAAGCGATTAATATAAAGCACCTCTAGTATATATATAATTATAGGCAATAAACCCCTAGGGCTTATTGTATTCAACTTAATATAGTATAGTAATTCAGTTATTACTTCCACGCTCTATTGTGACCAAGTAAGACCGAATCCCTCTTACCTTACTTTATCTTTAAGAACTAACCTTACTCTATCGAAATACTATAGTATCTTAGTAGACTCTTAATAGTTATAAACCTCTAGCTAATCTAATAAGCGTTAAGTATTATAAATAGGTAAGTTATCCTATATAAATAGATCCTATAACTATATATAGGGCGGAGGCCTTTATAGAGCGCTTTTATATAGCTCTATAAGGTATGCCTCTACCTAGGCTTATAGATCGCGAGTTATAATAATAAGAGGACTATATCTAACCTTACCCTCCTCTATTAACTAAATAGCCCCCTAAACTTATAAGTAGGCTAGTAGCTAGTAGCTACCTCTTCTACTATCTTATAACTCTATTTTTATAAGGGAGGTACTATACTATTCTATATTATAGCTAGAACTATAAGTAATACTATACTTATTACTAAAAATAAGAGTCTCCTTCTACTACTTCTACTTAGATAATCTACTCGATAAAGTTATAGGCGTAATTTGCTATATCCTTATTAATTAAAGGTCTATACTTTACTTAAAACTTATAGGGCCCTTTATAGCTAATATATTATATACTATATAGTAAGAAATAGTAGGTTAAGTAGCCTTATTATCCTATAGTCCTACCTCTTTTATAAGTAGAAGATACTTAATTTTTAGGTATTTTTTAACAATCTACTCTAGCCGTCGAATAGCTCGTTTAGTTAGAATATAAGGGCGCCCTATCTAAGGGTTACTCGTAGTTTTATAGGTAGTTTTATAATACTATTTTATTTAGTTAATAGCGCTTAGTAATAGTTAAGCCTATTAGCTACTTTACTAGCTACTACACCCTTATCTAATATACCTATATAATAATTATACTATATATCTAATAATTTACCTCTACGCTTTTAATTACCTAAAATTTCTATACTAAAATACCTTATTTTAATAGAGTTATATAGAGTTAAAAAATAGGTAGCTATTTAGTATTTATAAAGTTATAGGGTACTACGTATAGGGTATAGCTAGACTTTTTATCCTAATTGTATTAATAGAGTAAGGTTAGTTCTTAAAGATAAAGTAAGGTTAAGAGGGATTAGTCTTACTTAGTATAATAGAGCGTAGAAGTAATAACTTAAATTACTATACTATTATTAAGTTGAATATAATAATCCCTAGGGGTTTATTACCTATAGTTATATATATAGCTATAAGCTTATAGGAACGTAAGAATATAAGGGATAATTATCCTATATTATAAGGTATCTAAGGTATAAGATATACTTATAATAATTAAGTCTAGGTCCTAAGAGGGGGACTCTTTATTAGGGATAACCCTTAGTAAGAGATATACTAGAGGAATATCCTAAGATCCTAGAGATATCTAGGCTCCTATAGGTTACCTAGGTTTATATACCCCCTTTAGTTTAAAGGTAGCTAAGAACTAATAATTAAGGTATAGAGATAATTAGACTACCCCTAGACGTATATATAATTAAGAGCTAGTTACTAGGTTTTAACTAGAGTATATTAAGCCTTATTAAAAACCTAGTAGGAATAGAGTACTACTAGTAATTAGTATTTTCAAGTATTAATAGTTCGAGGGAGAAGAGTAGTAGTAAGTTTATACTAGGAAGAGTAGTATCTAGACTTACTTATTTATACTAGGAAGAATAGCCTCTAGACTTACTTATTTATACTAGGAAGAGTAGCCTCTAGACTTACTTTACTAGGAATAGTATCTAGACTTTTACTAATAGACTTCGCCTTAGAATTTAGTATATATAATACTAGGTTATAGTATACTAGGGAGTAACTCTTAGGACTCCTAGCTACTACTACTAATAGTCTATAAGGATAGGGCGTTATTAGTCTAATAGGATATCTCCTAGAGTAGAACTAATAATTTAGGTATAAGGACTTTATAATTACTACGTAGTAGACTTAATAGTATATACTATATAGGACTTATAGATTAATTATACTACTACTAAGTATATTTAGACTTTTTAAGTTACGCTACTACCTTAAGAGAGGTGTATTAGGTAGTTGTAAGCGTTTATAAGAGAGTAGTTACCTATATCGGCTATATATATACTACGCGTTTACTAAGCGTTTATATAGCTTAACTACTTAATTATTAATTAAGACTAGGGTATATAAATTAAGTAATTGTTTTAATTTACATATTAGTTAGATAGACTTAATTACTAAGTGTTAGTTAGTAATTAAGTCTATTTAACTAATATATTTTTCTAGGTTATAGGTTTAATTCTTAGTTAGGGTATTATTTTTACACTATTAGGGACTAGTAGGTTAGAGCTAGTAGTAGCTAGGACTTAAGAGTAGTTAAGAAGAGACTTCTAATTAACGAACTTCTATTTAGGGAGAAGCTTAGTAAGACTATCTACTAGTTAAGACTTTATATTAATATACGCGACTTTAAGAGTATTGGATTAAACTACTTCGCGTAGCTAGTAATAATAAATATCAATATAGCGAAGAGTAGTTTTTAGTTTTAGGGCTTTAGCTATAAGGAGGTGAATTATCTACTAGTTATTATCTAGGTAAAGACTAAGATTATAAAATACTCTCTACTACTAGATATACTTAGTACCTATAGATAAAGTTATTAGATTTAAGGTGGTTTAATAGTTTACCTTAATCTAGATAATATTATAATAAAAGGATGTAATTATTGCACGTAGTAAAAAGATAATTTATTAATATATAATAATAATTGAATTGATTAATTATCTAGATTGATTATTATTCTTTATTAATAATATAGCGGCTAGCGAGTTGCTAATAGACTTAGGTATACCTAGAATCTACTAATTAGCTCGCCTAGCTAGTAGAGCACGTGCGCGTACGTGCGCGCGCGTACTAAATCGATCGCTATCTCGATCGATATCTAAATCTCGTATACTAGCTCATAGGCTAGCCCTATAGGAGCTCGACTAGATTACTTATCTTATCTAATACACCCCTTTAGCTTAAAGCTCTTTAAGCTAGACTAGGACTTATCAAGTAAGTATAAGGTTATTGAGCTAAGTTTAAATTTCGTTAAGAGGCGCCTTATTTATTACCTACTACTCCTTTACTTCTACTAGCCTAAGCTAGCTTAGGAAGCTTTCCTATTTATTCCCTAGTAGTGCGTTTATAAAGCTATTAGTAGTTATATCTATAACTAAGTATATTCAATTTTAATTCGGCTAGCTAATACTTCTTATTATAGCTAGTAGTTATAGATATCAACGTACCTTAGCTTAGTTTAGAGCTTAGCTAGCTCTTTAGTAACGAGCTGGATTATTTATATATTATCGCATTATATCGTGATTTAATCTGTATTCAATTTGATTTATAACTCGTCTAGTAGTCTTAACGTAAATATAGCCTCTTTAGCTACTTATAATAGTACTAGTAGTTTAGCTTTAGTAGTAGAGGTTATAACTATATCTTATTTATTAGCTCTCTATACAATAAGTCTATTAAATAATTTAATAGTATATCCTTATAAGCTCTTTTAGTCTATCGTGTTATTAGTAAATAATATATTACTTACTACTTGTAGTAAGTCGCCTCTACTAAGCTATAGAGCTCTCTATCTTATATTTAATAAATATATAAGAACTTGGTTAGCTACTACTTAATGCTTAGTACTTGGATTTAAGAGGAATCGAGCTAATTATAACGTTGTAAAAGCTATATCTAGATAAGTAGTTATAGCTATAAATAGGAGAGAGCTAATTTTACGCTAATACTTATTGATTTCAAACGGCGTCGCCTAGCTATTATTTAGTTTAAGCTTAATAGTAGTTATTAGAGTATTATAGTAGATATCTCGTCTATCTATAAGCTAGCTTATCTTATTAATATATATAGCTTGTAAGAGCTAGATAAGACGTTACTCTCTATCTCGTATAATTTCTACGCTAAGGAACTACTAAAGATCTACTTCTCTAGTTATAGTATACTTCCTCTATAGAAGACTAGTTACTTATTTAGCTTCCTTAGCCTTCCTTTTATCATAGGCTATAATAATATCGTCTACGTAGAAGAAAATAATAATACTATCCTTAATTAGGTAGTATAGCTTATATAGTACTATTTAAAAGCTGATATTATTAAGCGTTAATATAAACTCTCTCTACTAGAGTAGAGGTAATATTTATAGTCTATATAAGGCCTTTTAGACTTAGAGTAGTATTCCTTTCTTTTAATAGCCTTTTAGTATTTTTATATATATCTCTCTATTAATTACAGCATGAATAAAGGCATTTGTAACGTTATACTACTTTAGTTCAAGATCGTATTTAGCTATAATCGCTATAAGTAATTGAAATAAGCGACTAGCTAGTATAGTAGTATAGGTATCCTATAACGTAATATTTCGTTACTAGTCTCTATAGACGACTAGTCTAGCTTTATACTTAATAAACTAATAATACTTATTAAGTTTATACGTATATACCTATATATAGTTAAGTATCTACTAGCTAGATAGTCTAATAGATTTAGCTAGTACTTTAGTCTATAATCTTATCTACTAATAGCTAGCTAGGTAAGTTTACTCTACTTCTTTAAATAGTTTACCTATTAGATAATTCTCTAAGTTTATTTAGTATATTAGTAGAGGTAGGAGTTAGTTTTAATAGAGCTTTAAGCCTCTAGTAAGCATCCTTTTTATCTTTACTTTATCTATTATCTCTCCTCTATATTACCTAATATTTCCTACTTATATACTAGCTATAAAGGTAGCTACCTATAGTATAGTTTTCAACGTACTAGAGTTATTATAGTAAGTTATCACGGTCTCTAATAGATTACTAGCTATTAACTAAGCTAGTAGTGCTATAGGTAGTAGAGAGTATAGTAGAGTTAAGTAGTAATCCCTAATCTTCCTTCCTTAGTAGTAGCTAGGTAGGTCTACTTTATTACTTTAGGTTAACGTATCTAGTTTAGTATTATCCTTATAGAAGGACTCTATCTCTAGCTAATAAGTTAGTATTAGGAGTTTAATAGTTCTTATATAAGTAGCTATCTCTTATAAAGTTTAGTGTATAAGGTTATCTATTAGGTCCTTAGTTTTACTATTAAAGATTATATACTTATTAAAGATAATATTATAGGTACTTATTACCTTTACTATCGATAGTATCTAGATCTAGTAGATATTTAATAATCTATACCTAATAAGATAGCTAATCTATACCTTTAGGTCTAGTTATTATAGTCTTAACTTTCTATAATAGGTATTATTAGTTATTATATAAGCTTTATATCTATATACTTTTAGATAAGCTAAGTTTAGTTTTCTAATAGATATAGTAATCCTTCTATTATACGCAACTATTATAAAGAAGGTCTTATATAGTATCTTCTAGTTATTTACGTAACTTAGAGTTCAATTATATAAGTAAACTCTAGCCTATATAATCTCTAGCTAGAGTTCCTATAGTAAGTTAGCGTTAAGGCGTATTATATATAACTTCTCCTTATTTATACCTCTAGTACGCTTAGCTCCTCTATTTTAAGCTTAAGTATCTAGAGCTAAGGGCTTAACTATAATACCTTATAAGCTTAGCTAGCGTTAGATATCTAGCTTTACTATTATACTCTCGTTATTAGCTTCAATAACTTTAACTAATATATTATACTAGTTCTTTAAGAAGAGAATAAGGTTTACTAGTATCTTAATAATTAATTTCGCTAGTTAGTTATCTATAAAGTAGAAGTCCTACTATAGTTTAGAGAGCTTCTTAGTAACTAGTATCTAGCTCTTTTCTTTATTAAAGCTTTATACCTTATATAAGTGGAAATTAATTGAGATTCTTTCTCCTAGTCCCTTATAGCTAACTCGTAGTACGCGGCTTATTTATTATTTTATCTTTACTTTACTATAGGCGTTATATTCGATAGTAGTCACTCCTTTAATACGCACCCCTTAAGCTTACTAAACGAGGTACTTAATTACTACTAGTCCTAGATAGCCGAGTCTCTTATACTATAGTAGTGTAGTTACTCTAGCTAACCGAGGCTTATAGGTATAATACGACGCTTCTTATATTAGATAAAACTTAAGTACCTACTAACTATAGATTTCAGTAAGGTCTCTAATTATCTACCTATCTAGCTTATTTAGGGTTATTATTAGGGTTTATAGATAGTATATATATATAGGGAAAAGTTAAGGATTAAACTATTCTTATATTATAGGAAGCTATACAGTTTTATTTATATATATGTGATTATTACAACGCTAGTCCCAAATAATCTATATCTTTCACTCTAAGTAAGTTACTACTTTATAAGATACCCTAAACTATAATATACCCCCTAGCTACTATTAACTAGTAAACGATAGCTAATTAGACTCGGTTAAGGTAAACGGTATTAAAGTCGCCTATAGTACCTTAATTCAGACCTCTAAGGCGCTTAGTAATATCTACTAGGCTAAGTTAACTAATAAACTTAGTAAACTTTTACTTAGGTAGTATCTTTATAAGACTATTAGTAGGTATATAGTCTATAGGGACCTATTTAACGTTAATACGTAAGGTAGTAACCTCCTATTAAATCTAGAGCTAATAGATATTAATATACTTAACTTTTATATAAAGCTTATTATACTACTTTATAATAATACTAATAGTCTACTAATTATCACACTAGATTATTAGTATATAGTTAAGTATAAGATTAATACTAGCGAAGAATCGCGTCTATTCCTCTATTTATAAACTAGTAAGAGATAGTAAGAGTAGCTTAGATTCTATAGTAGATTTCGTAATAGTGCACTATATAGTTAATTTCTAGTTAATTATAAGTCCTCTAAATTTAAATATATAGCCTTAAAAGCTACGGTAAGTCTTAGGTTTATTAGTATAGGAGGTATCTAATAATCTAAAGAAGAGAGGATTATAGTATATTAGATTATTAGAGAGATACTTAGTTATATCCTTAGCACTAGTAGAGGCTTTAAGGGCAAGAGCCTTTATACTAAGTAGGTAATACTAGGTCTATCTAATCTTTAAGATATATATCTATCCTAGATTAGTAAGATAATAGGTAAAGATAATATATATCTAGGCGATGTCTAGCCTCCCTTAGATAGCGATATATATAAGAGATCTAATAAGTTACTAATAGAGCTTTATTTAAGCGGTATTAGGCTCCTTAGTAGACTATAGTAGCTAGTTCTCCGTTAGCGGGACGTCTAAGGCTCTGCCTATAGCGTTAATACTAAATTAAGTATATACCTTATTAATAAAGGTGTCTTAAACTAGCTAGGTCTTATATAATACTTAATCGCGGATAATATAGATACTAAGAAACTAGGTAAGGTCTCCTATAGCCTTAGTATTATATAGGTTTACTATATCCTTCTTAAAGAACCTATAGAGGTAGGCGTTGGATTAATAAAACGCTATAACTATATCGTCGATATAGACGAATAGGATAAGCTAGTAGCTTATATATAGGTATAGGAAGCTCTTAACTAGTTTTAAGCCTAGCTTAATAAGCTTACGGCGTAGTTTATTATACTATAGGATAGGTAACTCCTTTAGACTATATAGGGTATAGAGTACTAATATAATTTCACCTTTAGTATAGTAGTAGGCCTTAGATGTTTTAGCGTATAGTATTTAATTAATCTTTACATTTAGGAAGGTAGTAGGGATATTATACTACTTTAGCTCTAAGTTAAAGTAGTTAGTAATTGTAATAAGAGTATAAAAGTTATAGATCGCTAGTATAGTAGTATATATATTATCAAGTAGAGCTTTAAGATCTCCTTATACTATAAGCTAAGCCTTAAACTATAAAAGGTATCTATCTCTATCTATCTTATATATAAAGATCTATATTAATAGTAGTACCTTACTATCTACTATAACCTTTATCTTATTAGTCTTTCTAAAGACGCTTTTAGTATATAGATCTTACTATTTAATCTCTATAGTGTATTGGAATTAATCGCTAAACATATATATATATAGCTGTTTTACTATTATTAGTACTAGTAGTAGCTATATTTAATGAATTCGTAGTACTACATTTACCCTAGTAGGTATTATCTTAGTTGAGAACGCTTATAGATAATTAATAAGAGGCTTAGTTCCTAGCATTATAGTATAGGACTATATAGTAAAGTAATTTAGGTCTTTCTACTTTTAATTGCGCTTACCTATAATAATTAGGCTTATATTATTTAGGTCTAGGTTAACGTCCTATAGAGCTATCTCGCCTCGTTAGTAATAGCCTTTAAGTACTATTAGAGCTAAGTCTACCTTAGACGGCGCAGGAGTTAGCGTAGGAGTTAGTAGCTATTACTAGGTTGATTTATTATAGTCTATTACTTCACCCCCTACCTATAAGCCTATAGCTCTCGAGGCTAAGGTTATAGGTATTTATGCTTATATTAAGTGGTAATGCTAACGAGCTATTAGTAGGTCTTTAATACTAATATCGTTATCCTAAGACATCTCTAGGTATTCAAGTAGTTCTATAACCTCCTTAATTACTAATTTAGAGGCGTATCTATCTATTCTATTAAAGAAGAGTATAGACTTAAATATAATATCTTAGGTAACTATAATAATATCCTTTATAGGTAACTAAATATAGAAGATATTAGTACCTTAATAGCTAATAAGGTAGCTGATTAGGACGCGTGATTTAAGCTTATTAGTAGCTTTAAGGTCGCGATTATAGATATAGGCACGATAACTAATAGGTCTTATATAGGTACTAAGTGGCTTTCGTCTCTATACTACCTTATATAGTATCTTCTATCCTAGAGCTTCTATAGGCGTACGATTAAGGATATATATAGTAGTATAATATATCTTATATAATAGATTCTTTAGTAGGTTAGCGTATATACGTATAGCGCGAGCTCGGTAAGTGAGTACTCCGCCTGCGCGCTCTATAAGCCTATTTAGCTCCTTTATACTAGCTAGGGCTAGCTTATATAGTATTCCTAGCTCCTCTATTATATTAATTAGATTATTACTAAATCCTTTCTTATTATTATATTAAATAGCGACTATATCGGCGTTATATACACGCTAGATCCTACGGACCAAGCCTATAAACTACCTTATAAGAGTTAGCTTATCCTTGCGCTTAAGTATAGTAATCTTATACTATTTCGCGTACTCGTCTATAGAGTATAGGCCGTACTTACTACTATTAATATACTCCTCTCCTATAGGGATAATATAGATAAGATCTATCGTAATTTAATAGAATAGTCGTTATACGCGACTCTTAGCTAGGCGTCTTAAGATAATATATATTATTTAAGCTTTAATGTACGTCTAATATATATAGTCTATATAATCTCTAGTTACTTAGATACCTATAATATTTAACTTAAGTTAATTAACTACCTTTTAGTCTAGGTAGCCCTAAATTTAATAAGTAGTATATTAGTTAATAATATTAGTAAGCTTTAGCGCATATAATAGGTAATAGGATACCCTAAATATACTTAGTAGTAAGTATAGGAGTGATAGAGGTAGTTAGTATAATAGCTCTATATTAATAAGCTAGTAGCCTCTATTATACTCTAGTTATATAATAACGTTTAATAGTTAGTATATATATAGGATATTATAGCTAGAGTCGAAGTAAATAGACTCTATATAGTAGCGAGCGAGTCCTAAGACGCTTATAAGGAAACCTTTAATATACGCGACGTAAGTTAATTCCAACGTCTACTTTCTATATAGTATGCGAGCAATAAGCTCTATTATACCCTATACTATAATTAGAGTGCGACTATTACTAGCGTTAATATATTAACGTTCTAGATTATTACTTATCTTCTTCTAGCCTTTCTATACTACTATATTAATAATATATATATTAGATTCTAGATTAATAATCTATTAGTTGCGTAGCTCTAACCTATTAGTATTATCTCTAGTTATTACTATAAGGTTTCCTATAGGCTTAGTATAATTATTAATCGTAATAATATCTAAGTTATCGTTATCTAAGTACTCTTTAATAGAGCTAGTTTAATTAAGAGTTATAAGTAATAGGCTAGCTAATACTATAAATACAGTACTATTATTAGGTAGTTTACTATTATTAATCTATAATATTCTACTACTCTATCTAGTATACTAAGGTTAATAGGATACCTATTTCTTAAGGGTAGCCTTAATGCGTACGTTAATCTTAAGATCCTTTTACGCTTACTCTACCTTATAGGTAAGATTAGTAGTAGGCTAATAGGTTTTTAGACACTATAGGTAATATAGATTTAAGATAAAGTAGTTAGTATACTAATACTTCTTTCTATAGATATAGGTAGATATCTAGCGTCTAGTATTATAATTACTACTACAACTTTAATTACCCTCTATTAATTAAGGCTTAGCTAGGTTCGTAATTCTAAGTTCTATAGTAGATACTACTAGGCTAGTTAAGTAAGGCTTCGTGCGGCGTAGGTATGTAGTTATCTTAGCGATATATATCTCTAAAGATAATATCTTAGTTATAGTACTACGCGCTTTATACTTAAAGATCTCGTATAAGTAGGATATAGTATATTCTTAATTAAGTACCTTATAGGCGATTAGGAAGTCTTCCTATAGCCTATTACCTTCTATCTTAGGCAGTTTAATTAATTTCCCTTAGGCTATAATATATACCTAGTCTAATAGCTATTATTTAACTTTCTTTATAGCTTATAGAGCGACCTTAAGAGTATTATATTATTAGTAAGCTTACGGCGGCGAGTAGAGTCTATTGGATAAAGGAACTTCTTAAGAGTAACT
>JAJTIZ010000416.1:0-11537 GCA_021365335.1 Phaeosphaeriaceae sp. PMI808 | reverse complement strand
AGTATTACTATAGTATATATATATATCGCTTATTAATTAATATATTATTTATAGTTTATCTACTATTAATATACTAGCGAAATATCCTACTTAATATTTATCCTATAAGTATTATTTATAAGTTACTTTTTTATATTTATTCTAAAACTATTTATACTTAGATTTTCTTACTAGGAAATATCCTAAGCCTATTTTATCTAAGTAGTATATAAGATATTATTATAAAAATAGAGCTTAGAGTAAATAGCCGAGCGCTAAAAGCTTAGAGTAAATAGTTAAGCGCTAAAAGCTTAGAGTAAAATGCTCCTTGCCGAACGCTCTAAGCATCCCGAGGACTATTAATTAGATATATAGATAGTAAGAATATAGAGTAGGAAGAAGTAGTCTCTAGTACTCCTTTAGTATATAGTTTAGCTCTCTCTTAGAGAGAAACAATAATAACTTATCTCCTAGTTATTCCTAAGCTCGTTTTTTCACTATAGTTATAAGCCCGGCGCTTTAAATTATAGTATAGTCCCCCCTACTACGCATATAGAGTAAGCGGAAAAATAAGTTTAGTTACTCTATCTCTCTCTCTTACTTTTTAAAGAAAAATACTATTTACTCGATAGAAGATCAAGTAATTCCTACCTATACTAGTGGTATATCCTAAAGGGACGCTCTATATAGCTAGAATAGTATATATAGCTCTAATTTAATACTCTTAATAGAGGAATATAGGATGAAATCAACCTAGACAACAAGGTAAAGACGAGAATTCTATATAAGTAGGAACTAAAGCGACTAGACCCTCTATTAGTAGTAAGTAACGCCTAAGCTATAGAGTTCTATAAGACTTAGGTTATAGATTATAGAGTAGACTCTATACTCTAGCTCGCGAAAACTACTCGAATTAATAATATATAGATATAGATTAATTCTACGGTTAATCTATTACTCCTTAGCCTAGTAAAGATAACGCTATTAAGAAAAAGAATACATAATCTAAGCTCTACTTATAATACTTAAAGATAAGTTTATACTAACTAATATAGCCGTAAAAGGACTTGTGCGCGTTAAGTATAGAGTTATCTCTATAAAGTGAAATATATAAGATAAAACGTAAATATATAGTTTACTAAGTAGAGAAACCTATATAAAAGTAAAAGCCTATAAAATCGTAAGATTAAAGGGTAGCTCGCGATCTAAGATTTCCTTAATGCTCTTAATCTAAAAATCGCCCTAGACTAGGCTTATTCTATAAATTAATAAATTACTTAAGTAGTAGTACTTAGAAAAATAGAGCTTACGCTAGTTAAGGTCTTAACTATATTCTTAGCCCTATTATAGGACTAAGCTTTACGGACTAACTAGAAGTAGTAGAGTTTTTACGACGTTTAGAGGAGCTCTAGATAGGTAAGGCTAAGCTCTAATAGAAATAAGCTATTAGATTATCTATATAATATAGTATACTACTAGCTAGCTATATAATATAGGAGAGTTAATATATACTAATAGTAGGTCTTAGTATATTAAACTAAAGCTAAAAGAGTTATCCTTTCCTAATTAGAGCTTCCTAAGTTTAAAACCTTAAAGCTTACTTTACTAATAAAGGTTAAACTAAGTTAGGCTATATAGATAAAAGCCCTAGAATAATTAACTACCTAGGTTCTATTACTATAGTCCTCCTAAACCCTATACTTATACCTTAGAATATTTATAGAGTATATAATATAATATCTTTTAACTCTTACCTACTCTAAGATAGTATAATTATTAATAATAGAGTAGTAGTATACCTAGTTAATATAGAAGATCTCCTTATACCTAGAATATTTATAAAAGCTAGAAGTATAACTATATTAAAGTAGGAACCTAGTCTTTCCTAGTAGTAGAAAAGGTACTTAAGTACTTAAGGGAGTACTTAATAGAGTAAAGGACTAGGTATAGAAGACTTAACCCTCTATAATATTATAGTATACCTAGTTTTTACCTAAATATTATATTAGAAGCTCTACTTAAGAGAGTTGACTATAGTACTTAGGACTTAATTCAACTTTACGCGTAGGAATAGTAGAAATAAGTATTATACTAGCGAGACTTAGGAGGAGTATAACCTTACGTTTATTAAATATAAGCTAGTTAAGCTCTACCCTACTATACTAAACGTAATTCAACTAAAAAGAAGGCTTAATTCCTAGATAACTTACCTAAGAGTAGATAGTAAAGAGCTTTAGTATTAGAGATCTAGTTACTTAGGACTAGTAGCTCTATAAGCTCTAGTTAAGAACGCTTAGAACGTAAGGATTAGTAGTACTACGCGACTAAAATGCGAGTATTACGTAGTTACGTATATAATAAGTAATCTTAAGATAGAAAAGAGAGTAATTACTAAGGCTATACTAGAGAGTAGTATAGGATCTATTAATATACTAGTAAGTAGTTCTTAAGAATATTAGATAATAGTAATTAAGTGCGAATTTAGTAGAAAGTTTATATATACGCTCTCTATAGAAAGAATATTATATAGATAATAAGAGCGTTTAAAAGCTTTATAAACTATATTAAAGCCTAGTATAGGTTAGGCCTATATAGGATTATATAAGATAATGACGTAGTAACGCTCCTATAGAGAGGAACTTCTAAATTATAAATATAGAGCGAAGATAATAGGGTAGAAATAGAGCTAATACTAGTTTATACTTACTAGCTAAATAGAGGAGTAGAGAGAGCTAGCTAAGAGGTAATAAAAAAATAATTAAAATAAAGATAGGAGTAAACCTACTAGAGTACCTCTAGCTAGAGATAGCGTATATAGTAATATAGCTTATAAATATAAGTCTATCGCACGCTTATAATTATAAGCTCTAAATATAGTACTCTACGCCTAGTTTATATAGTATTTTAGATACTACTAGCTAGTATCTATATAAGTAGTAACTATAGATTTACGCCCTAATTAGAGTAGCGTATATATATATAGCTACCGAGCGTATCCTTTAAATAGAGATCGCGGTAGGCTGAAATAAATAGGGTTTTAAAGTAAACCTAAGAGGCTATATAGGATATCTAGTAGGATATAGAGTATCTAATATCTATAGAATATAGATCCCTTTACTTAATTAAGTAATTATAACTTAGAATATTAGATTTAACGAAACGCTCTTTTATGAAGGAAAGAAAGAAGTGAATAAGTACCCTATTAAAGAAATTAAAGAGATAGTAGAATACTCTATAAAAATAAGCTATATAACGTAGGTAAAGTATATAAAGATATTTTAATTAGCTATATACTACTGCGTACGAGTATAAAGATAATAAAAACTTAACGCACCCTTAGTAGGAGCTAGGGGGTAAGGATACTCGTAAGCTCTAAGATTATACTAGCTAGTAAGATTAAAGAGATAAGTAAGTATTATCTCCTATATAGGTAGGAGCGAGGCTAGTAAGCTATAAGGGACCTATATAGGGCTAAGAGTAATAGGTCTTTTTATACTAGAGTATATACTAGAGCCTAGTATTAATTATACTAATAGCTCCTAGGACGTACAATTAACTAGAGAAGAGGGCCTATTAGGTAAGATAAGATCTAAATATCTATAGCGTAAAGCGCTTAGCCTATAACTTAGTCTAGTAGTACTTCTTCTATAGCTCTAGCTAAAATAGAGAATAATACTTCAAGAAGGCTACGTAGAGCTCTAGGGACGCTAGCGCTAACGCGCGTAAGTAGGAGACTTAGAAACCTTAGGCCTAATAAGGAGAGCGTAGGTAGCTCCTACAAGGAAGTAAAGGCTAGAAAAGACTAGGAGTTTACTTAGTACTATATATAAATATTAAGTACTATATTAATAAAATAAGTAAGCTTATTCCTTAATCTCTTAATCAAGAAGAAAAAGAGCTATCTATAATTCACGTAGTAATTAGAGTAGCTATAAGAAAAATACTAGAGTAGAAAACTAGTTAAATAGAAAAACGTACTTATAGGGAAGTACTCCTAAAAGAGCTAAAAAGTAGAAAGATCTCTATATATACCTATATAGTAAGCTTTTTAAGTAAGTAGCTTAAAAGGAAATTAATACCCTTAATATAGTAGTACCTAGAGCGTAATAGAGAGATTAGAAGTAGAAGAGTGCCTACTACCGCTTAAATAGGTATTTAGCTATAAAGTTAATTAAGATAGCTATTTCGTAAATGTAAAGCTCAAGTAGTAGTAAGAGGAGACCTCTAAGTAATTAACTCAATTCAATTAACGTATACCAACTCTAGTAGCGCGATTATTCTATATAGTAATAGCGATCGCCGCGTAATTCGATATAGAAATTATATAGTATAATTATAGGAGTATTTCTATACGCCTATAGAGATTACTAACTAGTAGTTATATATAAACTACTAGATAGTTTTAAACTACTAGGCAAGTGCGTAAAACTTAAGAGAGTACTATATAGCTTAAAAGACTCGCCGCTCCTATAGTATAAAGAGCTCTTAAGAATGCTTAAGAAAGTAGGACTTAAATACTCTAAAGAGGAGCTATATTTATTCTTTAGTAATAATTAAAAGATATTACTTATCTTCTACGTTAATAATATACTAATAGCCTACTACTATAAGTATAGCGTAGATACAAAAGTAATTATAGACGCAATTAAAGCTACCTATAATCTAGAAGAGAAAGGTAAAATATAGTAGTTTCTAAATATTAGAGTACTAAGGGATAGAGTAATAAGACAATTACTCTCGTATATAATAAGTATATTAATAAGATTATAAGGTACTTTAACCTTACGTAAACTACTTAGTTTCCCCTAACTCTATTACTAGTAGACGATCTATATAAGAACGAAGGAGAGGCCTTAAAGAGTAAGATTAAAGACTACTAAGAGCGCGTAGGATTAATACTCTATACTAAATAATACTTTAACTAGATATTACGTTTAAGCCTTATAACTCTCGCTCTATTTAATAAACCCTAGTAAAAAGTATCTTAAAGTTGTAAATAGAGTTATTATATACCTATATAGGATAAGGTTTCAATCAATCTAATATAGTAGGAAAAAGAGTACTAAGCTACTTATATACGGAGACGCCTTATTTACTAATAATAAAGAAATAAGAAGATTATCTTAAGAGTATCTAATAATACTCTTTAGAGGCCTAATTATATAGAAAGCTACTAGATAAGTAATAGTTACTACTTTAACAACAGAGGTAGAGCTCCTAGCTCTTATATAAGTAAGTAAAGAAACTATAGTAATAAAACGCCTATTTACTAAGCTTACGCTTAAACTTAGATTAGTATAGAGGATCTATTATAATAATTAATAAACGATTAGACTTATAGTAGTAGAAAACGTGCAAATAACTATAAAGCTACGCTATATAGACATATAAAATATATAGTTGCGATAAGAGTACTTAAAAGGATCGTTTAAAGTTATATATATACCTATAGCGCTTATACTAGTAGATAGACTTACTAAATACCTATCTAAATAGAAATTCAAGCGTTTTAAAGAGTACTTAAATATATAGGACTTAGAATAAAGGATTAAGGAACTTAAGGCGACGAAAATAGATTAATTAAGGATAGTAGTAACTTATTATAATTAGTACCGCGCTATATACGTAGAGTAAAGCCGAAGGGATAAGAGCTACTCTAAGTTATAATAATAAAATAAGCGCTAGAGCGTAATCTTAGTAAACTAAAAGGCTTAACTAAGTAAGAAAGCTAGAGTATAAAGCTACGAAGAGCTTAACGCTTAAGTAATAAACTAACTACTTTACTAAGGTAAATTATTACCTCTAAGGCGAGTTTACTCTTAGAGCTACTATAACCTTATCTACTAGAAGAAGTATTATTAGGTATAACCTTAATACTTATACTATTACTAGAGCCTCTATCGTCTCGATAAGCTTTTATAATAGCGAAGAACCTATAAAGATTACCTTAATCTTTTAGAGTAAAGAGCTTTAAGGATCCTCCGCTCTTAATACACTAAATAAGTAAAAGAGCTAAAGGACGTATAAGGTTAGGTATTAGATAATAACTATAACTAAGCTTATACTTAGTATAATACTTACCCCTACTACTAATATCTAAATAAACTACCTATTTACGACCTAAGTAAAGACTATAAATACAACTAAGATAAGGTATATTACGTAGTATAAGAATACTAGCTTACTTAGATACTCTAGGAGGATTAGTAGAGATATCTCTACTAGATTCGCTCTTAGACTTAGAACTAGAGCTAATATTAGAAGTTTCTATACTAGTATTAGGAGGAGTAAAGTATAACTAAGTATTAGGGATATCCTAAGCTTGCGCTTAATAAGCTTTACCCTTATTAATAGTAATAGGGAGCTCTTATAGATTCAGGTCGTTAAGGATTACTTAAGTAGAAACGCGTATCTACTTAAAGTCTATTTTATTGTATTAGCTAGGGTTTATAAAAACCTTACTACGAGTATTACTAACTAAGAGCTTATTTAGAATATTAATCTAATCCTAAGCTTCTTAATCTTAGAGCTAATAATAGAAGTACTCTTAGGCTCGTTCGAGCTACTAGCGGAAAGAGTGTCTAGGGTAGTATAATACTAATTATAAATATTTAGCTACTCTATAAATAGCGCTTTCTAAGAACTAATAAGAGGAGTTACCTTACCCTTAAGGAGCTTTTCCTTAATAGGAGTAGTATAAGGAGGGATAGAAGTATTTAAAGTAGGAGTAATTAAAGCTAGCTAAGAAACTAAAGTAGCCTAAGGAGTTTAATTAATAACTATAGAAGTAATATTATTAGTAGAAGAAGTAGAACGAGCTAATACCTTATAATCGCGTAGTTTAGAGTTAATAGATTTAGTAATAACTTAGATATAATTAAACCTATTTAATCGTATACAACTAGATTACTAATAACTACGCTCTAGGCGTTACTATTAGATACGTTGCGTAGAAGATTAATCTACTCCTTAAGCTTTAACTACTCTCGTATAATCTCTTATATATTATTAGGGGTATTTTACTTATCTCTAATAATAATAGCTAAAGTAAGGTAATACTACTTATAGTTATTCAGCTAGCTAGTAATTTATTCCTTTTATAAAGTATAACGAGCCTCTAAGCTAAGAGTACCTAAACCCTTACGTAAAGAGCTTAATATAATAGGGAGACTAGAGGCTAGTATAGGAGTAGCGACCTAAGTTCTACTAGTAGGCGTAAGGCTTAACTAAGTAGAACTAGTACTAGGAGTAAATATCGCCTTTTTAATAGGAGTAATTAGCGCAGGAATAGGAACTATACTTACCTAACGAGAGCTTTCTAGAGGCGCAACTATATCGCTTACCTAAGTAAGAGCTTTATATACTAAGCTAGGAGTAGCGATAGATAAAGAATCCTAATACTCTTAACTAGGTATAATGCCTAGTTTATAAATCTCCTTATCTAGCTTAGAGCTAATTATACTCTAATTCCTCTTATATTAACGATAAGTAAAAGCCTAGTTTATAAAAATAACCTTAGGAGATAGAGTAGTAAAGCTAGGAAGTATAGGGATAGCCTAAAATTAATTTAATCCTAGGTATACTATTAGGAGCCTTTAGAAAATTAGGAAGTAGCTTAAACGAGCGCGGGATCTACCTATAATAGAGAAGGAACGCTCCTAAGAAGAAGAGATAAAGTTAGAAGTAATAGAGTAAATAGTAAGAAGAGAAAACTTATAGTTATTTAGTAATACTTAAAGACTTACTACTAGGACGCTAAGTATATAGACTCTAAATAATGCTTAGTATATAAGGAGTAGGAGGAATGTAACCTAGAAAAGGAAGTAAAGAAAGGTATATAGGGTTACTAGAACTTAGAGCTAACTACTCTAAAGTTTTACCTTTAGAAGTAAGTAGGTAAGTGGATAAGGAGTAGTAATAGTCGACGACCTAAGAGACTTCCTAATACTACCTAAAAGCTAGTCTAGAATACCTAAGTTATAAGAAGCTAATTAGCTAGCCTAAAATAAAGAGTAATTAGTAAGTGAATTAAATAAGGAAAGCCTAAATAGTAGAGTATTACTAGATATAAAGGGGTGTAAGGGATTATTACCTAAGGAGAAATAATACTAGGGGATTATTACTCTTAGCCTATATAATCTATTTACTTAATCGACGCTAAGCGATCCTACTAATTAAAGCTAAAATAGTAGTAGGTTTACTCGAAGGAGCGCTATTAGGTAATACCTAACTAGCTAATAAGGAAGATAGAACGTTGATTAGATTAGTAGTAGAGGAGCCTTTATCCTTATTTACTCTATAATAAAGCTTCTTTTTAGGAGTCTCTACTAGAGATAATAACTCTAGAGGAGCTTAGCTCTAGGTATTAGGGCTAGGGCGCTTATACTTATTACTAGCCTTTTTATTAGTTACTCTCTAGAAAAGGTATTAGTAGTAAGCTATAAACTAGCTTAATAGAGTAAGTAAGAAGGAGTAAGGATAGAAAGCGCTACTAAGGTAACGTATAGGTACTATAGTGTATACGATAATCTAAGTAGTTATACTACCCTAGTTTATTATAATCTAGAGTGTTTAGAGCTAAGCGAGCGCATAGATTAATAATAAAGGCGCACGCGCTATATAGAGTGTCTCGGCCTATAGTAAGTATACGGACTAAGAATAAAAAAGGGCGTATATACTATATAGAGTATATCGACCCGCAATAAAATATAGTATAACTATAAGAGCGTACTATATTAATTCAAGCATAGGTAAGCCCTAGGCGTAGGGTTACCTAAGGGGTATATTATAAAAATAGAGCTTAGAGTAAATAGCTAAGCGCTAAAAGCTTAGAGTAAATAGTTAAGTACTAAAAGCTTAGAGTAAAATACTCCTTACCGAACGCTCTAAGTATCCCGAGGACTATTAATTGGATATATAGATAGTAAGAATATAGAGTAGGAAGAAGTAGTCTCTAGCGCTCCTTTAGTATATAGTTTAGCTCTCTCTTAGAGAGAAACAATAATAACTTATCTCCTAGTTATTCCTAAGCTCGTTTTTTCACTATAGATATTTATTATAAAAATACTATATCTATAATAATAGTAGGTAGTTAAGGTTTTTATAATATAACTAATATTATAGGATTCTTATAATTAGTAAATTAGATATATTAAGTAGCTTTCGAGCTTCTAGAGTAAATAAATCTAGTTATAATTAATAATAAATACTCTAATTCATTTATCCTTTATCTTACTAATCTTTAATTAAGTAGTAGCTATCTACTAGGTTCTAGATTTCTCCTATAAATCTATCTTATACTATTACGTCTTTACGTTATAGTTCTAGGGTTTCTAGTAGTATATAATATCCTAAGGACTCTAGCTTAGTATTTTCTATATTATTATTACTTATCTTATCTTCTAGCTCCTTATTATCTTAGTTAGAGTCTAGGTAGTTCTAAACTATAGGTACTTTCTTTCTAGGGTAAGAGTATATAGTAGTATTATAGTAGTATCCTCCCCTACTATTATAGTATAATTTTTCTCTTTTTATAAGTTTAAGGAAGTTAATATTCTTCTTCCTTACTTATTTTTCCTTAAGATATTAGTATATATACTCTATACTTTCCTTCCTATAGTCTTTATTAGATATCTTAGTATTACTTAGTTTCTTTAAAACTTAATCTACTTAGTCTTTAAGTTCTTAGCTAAGTAGGTAGATAGCTTTCTCTTTATCTAGTATCTATTATACCTACTCCTATTCTTCCTTAGTATTATTACCTTATCCTTTAATTATATTAAGAGAGTAGTCCTTAATATATAGTCTCCTTACTTTATTCTTTAATTAGTAGTTCTTTAATAAGTAGCCTAGTTTACTATAGTTATAGTAGGTTCTTATTTCCTTACTATTATCTAAGTTCTTAGGGCGATAATCTAGTATTTATCCTCTTTAGGTTATATTATTAATATATATATTATTAAGACTAAAATACTTATAATTACTACTAACCCTAGGTACCTTTATAACCCTCTAGTATCTATAGTTTAGCTAGTATTTCTTCTTGTATATACGGGTTAGTATAGCGTACTTATCTTTCGCTTTAAGGTAAAATTTATATAAGTAGTTATTAACTCTAATTAACTCTCTAACTAATTTATTAAGATTATTAATTATAGCTCTACTTCTTATAAGCTCCGCCTATATACCTACTTTTAATCCCTATCTAAATATCCTTATAAGCGCCTAGTTATTCTACTTAGTCTAGAGTAAATATTTTCTAAATTTATTAGTATAGCTAGAAGCTAAATAATCCTATCGTAGGTATTAGATAGCTTATTCTATAATAGCTAGTTTATTTATAAGTTAGAATAATTTCCTAAGTTTCTTCTTAAACTTAATCTATTATTTAAATATTATATTATATATTTTATTATTATTATCTATATATTTCTTAAGATATAGTATAACCTATTCTTTAGCTTTTCCTCTTAAGTATATTACTATAAGTATTACGCGATTATTATTAGGTACTTTATCTATTATAAAGTAGACGTTAAATTAAAGTAATAATAACTTAATCTTATTTTAGTCTCTATAGTAGAGGTCTAGCTTAGCGACCTTAGAGGTAGTAGTATAGGTTAGTCCTACGTACTAGGTCGATTCTATTAACGCGTTACTTATTATAGAGGTATTTAAAGTATTAAGAGTCTATAGATATATAGCTAGTATATCTATAGAGTAAGGTTAGTTCTTAAAGATAAAGTAAGGTTAAGAGGGATAGGTTGTATTACTTAGTTATAATAGAGTATAGAAGTAATAACTTAAATTACTATACTATATTAAGTTGAATATAATAAGCTATAAGGGTTTATTACCTATTATTATATATATAAGTTATCCTAGAAGTTCTATATTAACCTAAAGTCCTAAAGTTTTAATATTAGATTAGGACTTTCTAGGACTCTAGTATATTACGTAACCTATATTAGTAGTCTAGGTAATAAGTACTAAGGCCGAGTATATAAGTAGTAAGGTACCCCTCTAATAGGATTGTAATATATAAGTACTCCTATATATAGTATAATTAGAAAGATACTAAAAGGGAAGCTTTTTATATAGGAGGATATAATATAATATAAAAGAGAAGATAGTAATAGTATTAGTTATATATTTTAGCTATATATTTAGTAAGATTTATAAAATTAGCTCTACTATAATACTACTCTTAGTTAGTAATAAGAAGTAATACTAGCCCTATTAAGACTACCCTACTATCTAAAAGAGTATATATATAAAGATACCTAACTCTCTAGACTTATAAAATAATACTTAGCTTTAAGTATTATATAGTTTAAACTTACCTTTAATACTATTCTCCTTAAAGGTTATCCTAAAATTACTAGTAAACTATCTCTATAATAATAATTTATATTAGATAATAGGAAGACTATCTATTAGCTTATTAGCGTATATTAAGAGTGTATATTTATACTCCTTAGTAGTAAGGATATAGAATTTAAAGGAGAGAAGAGTCTCTATATAGGTCTTACTATCTACTTTATACTCTAACTATTTAT
>JAJTIZ010000415.1:0-11575 GCA_021365335.1 Phaeosphaeriaceae sp. PMI808 | reverse complement strand
TAGAATAGACTCTCCTAATATATAACGTACCTACTAGTTTATTTAGTATAATACTATAATATATAGTACTAAAAGATTATAGTATAGTATAGGATAAGCTAATAAAAGCCTAGAAGGAAGAAGTTAAAATAAACCTATAAGGATAGATATAGCGATAACTATAGTACTAGCTAGATAAGTATATGCAAGTACCTACCTAATATACTATACTATAACTATAAAATATTATAGAAATAATATCTAAAGTAGTATATAGGACGCTACTATATTAGACTTCTAAGCTAACTCTAGGTATAGGATCCTCTATAAGAGTACTAAAGCCTAGCGCTAATATAAGGAGACTAAAGAATAGTATTTTAGATAAAAACGCGGTATAAATACTTAGATAACGTATATAGTACTATATATTAGTTATACTCTATCTACTCTTAGAGGATATCTAATACTCTTAAGTCATATATTAGAGTAAATAGCTCTAGATAAAATATAATATCCCTATTCTATAAATAGCTCGCGCTCTAATACTAACTAATATCTACGTAAAGTATAGTTTTATACTATAAGATATATAACTAGCGTATAGGTACTTATTAGATCTAAAGTCCCTAGTTATCTAGAATACTTATAGTAATAGATTTTACCCTACTAGAGATAGATATATACTTCTACCTATAAGTAGGAAAGAGAGTAGATACTAATAGTACTATTATTAATAAGGATAGCGAGAAAGTAGATATACTATTATTCCTTAGAATAAAGAAATAGTAGAATAACTTTTTTAGCTAATCTAGTATATAGATAATAGGAGGATCTTTCTTTTATATAGAATTTACACTAGACTAAGTAATAATCCCTAGAAGATACCTAATAAATACTATTATAGAGATTACTAATAACTTAGACGCCTATATAGTCCTAGATAGATTAAAAATAAGTATATAAGGAAAACTATTAGTAAACCTAACCTTACTATAATATTAGTATATAGGTAACCTACTAAAATAAACCTAATTAGTATAGATAAAATAACTTCTAGAGATAACTAGGAAGCTAAAAGAGATACGTTAGATTAATTTTTATATTAAATATTTTAAAGATACTTTCGATATAACTAATATAGGTATCTATACCTAAGTTTTAGGTATTATAGCTAAGATTAAGAAACTAGGAGTTCTAACTAAGCTTTTTAATCTTAAGTTATTATAGCTCCTACCTATAGACCTAATAAGATAGATACGAAATAACTCTATCTTAGAACTACTTAATAATATTAGGTACTAGATAGATCTACTAGTCTAACTTAATAAGAATACTATAGTAGTCTATACTAGACTAGTACTATTTCGCGTAAATAAAACTATACTAAAGAAAAAGAAGGCTATAAAAAAATATAAGAATAGACTTATAAAATAGAAGGCTTAGATAATAATAATTTATAATTAAATATTAATACTAGAATAGTTGTAGATAGTATAATAGATAGCTTAAATAATAATAACTTATAATTAAACGTTAATACTAGAATAGTTATAGATAGTATAATAGATAACGCCGATACTAATAATACTATAGCTAGCGTATATACTATAAACTTATAAAATACGACTAGTACTATAGCTACTCCTTAAATACTAATAAATAAACATAAGTTAGCTAAAGACTAAGGTACTAGCGTAACTAGTAATCTAAAGTAATTAAAAGCTCCTACCTATATAGAGTTTAAGAACTTCTTAGACTACCTAATAGATTTTATAGAAGAAGAGTTAGTATAGTATAGGAATAATAAGGTTAGCTACTAAGAATACCCTAGATTTATTTTAGGTAAATTAGGGTAGATACTATTTAACTATAAGAACGAATACTAGCGCGATAAGCTTAGCTACCTATACTATAGAAAGACTAAAAACCTAGGCCCTATCTAGCTCTATAAGGTATTAAGGGGAAGGAAAGTACTATAGAAAGATATAATTAATAATAATAATAAACTAGAGAGTTACCTAGAATAAATTCTAGTTTTCTTATAACTTAAACGCTTATAGTAGTAACTTTAGAGCGATAGTACCTATACTAAACTCCTAAAATACTATATAGACTATAAAAGTAACTAATAGTAGTATAGTATATATAAACCTTTATATATAAAGAATAAAGTAATTAAAAAACGAGATATAAAGGATAGTATAAGAATTAGCTAGAGATTAGGGAATACTAATATTTAACGCTAAAGGATATTATAATAGTAGTAATAATAGGGTAATAGCTATTACTAATAGAAGAGGTAATTAATTAAGTTTTTTTAATAATTAAGTTTTTAATAATATAATTAATTAAATTTTTAATAAAAGGTACTAAAAGATTTCTTAATAGCGCGTAAGTAGCTAAAAGATAGAGATATAGACTATAGAGCTTAATAGTATATAGTTTTCTACTAATTAATAGCCTATAGTTTTTTCTTTTACTATCTTACTATCTTTACTTTACTTTTTCTTATTAAGGTACTTCTAGAGGGCCTAGTAGAACTAATATAGATTTAGTATAAGAGGTACTCTATATACTAAGCCCTAGATACTTAGTATAGTACTCTCCTCCTATATAATAGGGACCCTCTATAGTTTATACTCGGTAGACTATATATCGATATATAACTATACTACTCATACTATATATACTATCTTACCCCCTAATAATAAGTATCTATATATAGTAGCTTTAGCTATTATATACTATAGAGTATATATAGTAGGAGATTCTAGTAAAGGAGTAGTTAGATATATAGGCCTATAATCTATATATATAGTTCCCTTATATAGATTATAGATTAATTATATATAGAAGAATAACCTTAAATATATATATAGATCTAAGAGTTTATACTTAACCCCTATATAATATTATACTAAACTTACTATATACTTTTACGCTATAGAGGAAGCCTATAAATACTAATTAGTAGGTAATTAACTTTATCTATAAATTTACTAAGTAAAGATAAAGTTAAACCTTCTAGTAGAAGTTAGTCTCTATTTCGTATATATTCTAAATAGAAATAACTAGAGATAAGAAGATTAATTACTAAACTATATAGATAAAAAATACTTATAGTTATATACCTAGTAATAGAGTATATAAGTTATCTAAAGACCTTATATAGAATAATAGGAGATAGTATATAACTTATATAAATAAATAATAATATAATATATAATTAAAAACTAGATAGTAAAAACTATCTAAATATAATCTAAATAAAATACCTAGTCTAGACCTATAATCTTATATAGGAGCTACTAAGATATAATAGGAGATAAAGAATAATAGAAAGATATAGTAAGAGGTATAAATATCTTTATACTAATCCTTTAGAAGGAAGTAAAGTTAGAATATTAGATAGACTTAATTAATATATCTAATCTAATAAAGGAGTAACTAGCTTTATATACTAGATATATACTATATAAACTATAGGTTATAAGCCTTATAGGCCTAGAGTTCCTCTAGTTATTTATTAAAGATTTTAGTAAATAGATAGAGAATTACTAGAACTAAATTAGCTACGCGTTCTATAGGGAGCTACTAGTAGTACTAGGTAGTAAAGAGATAAATTATACTCTTAGAGATAATAATTCCTAGAGTAAGAAGCTATATAATCTAACCTAGAGAAGATATATACTAGGAGATCTAATTATAATTCCTATATAGATAAATCTAACTATAAGAATAGAGACTCTATATAAAGATATTAAAGGTAAGAAATTTTAAGTAGTATATATAGAGCTAATAGAATTAAACCTATAAGCGCCTATACTATTAAGATAACTATCCCTAATACTAGTACTATTACTATACTTACCTATCTCCTATATAACTAAGGTAAATATACTATTATATTACTAGTAGAATTAGTAGCCTACCTAATATATACCTACTAAGGTATACTAGTAAACTATAATACCCTATAATCTATATAAATTACCTCTAACTTAAGCCTATACTAATAATAAGCTACTACTTAAGAAACTTATCTAATTCTAGAAGATATAGAAGAAGAATAATAACTATATAAGGAAACTATATAATATCCTTATAGATAAAACTAAGATCTTTATTAAATTATACTAAAGATTAGATATTAATAAAGTATAATATCTAAATATCTTTCTAGATATTCTAGAAGGCTATATAAATATATATTATTATAAGCTTATAGGAATATAAGAATATAAGAGATAATTATATTATATTATAAGGTATCTATAGTATAAAATATACTATAATAATTAAGTCTAGGTTCTATAAGAGGAGTCCTTATTAGGAAGTACTTTTAGTAAGGAATATACTAGAGAAATACCCTAAGCTCTTATAGGTTACCTAGGTTTATATACCTTCTTTAGTTTAAAGGTAGCTAAGAACTAATAATTAAGATATAGTAAGAATTAAACTACTCTTAGGTATATATATAATTAGGAACTAGTTACTAGGTTTTAACTAAAGTATATTAAGCCTTATTAAAAACCTAGTAGGAAAAGAGTACTACTAGTAATTAGTATCTTAAAGTAAAGAGGGTTATTATCTATAATTAATTAGTAAGTAGACTAGTATATAGAGATATACTTATTAATTAAGGTTAGTATTACTAGGAATTAGGATCTAGACTTAAGTAGTTATACTAGAAGGAGTAGAGTATCTAGACTTATAAGTTTATACTAGAAAGAGTAGTATCTAAACTTACTTACTAGAAATAGTATCTAGACTTTTACTAATAGACTTTATCTTAGAATTTAGAATATATAATACTAGGTTATAGTATACTAGAGAGTAACTCCTAGCTATTACTACTAATAGTCTATTAAGGATAGGGTATTATTAGTCTAATAGGATATCTTCTAGAGTAGAACTAATAATTTAGTTAGAAGGACTTTATAATTACTATATAGTAGACTTAATTATATATACTATATAGGACTTATAGATTAATTATACTACTATTAATTATATTAAACTTTTAAGTTATACTACTACCTTAAGAGAGGTATATTAGATAGTTATAAGTATTTATAAGAGAGTAGTTCTATATATACTACTATTTTACTAGTTTACTTATATATATATAAATTAATTAATTTTTCTAATTCTCTATTATTAAAATAAATTTAAAATAGGTTTAAGAATCTACCTTAAGTTCCTTATATTAGTATTTTTAGTATATATAAATTAATTATTTATTTAATTTTACTATTAGGTAAATAGATTTTATTATAGATAAAGTTAATTTATCTAAGGTATTTTTTAAGTATATATTTAATTCTAGGTTAGAACCTTTTATACTTCTTTTTATTCTTTTTATATACGCGTAAAGAGAGTAGTTATAATTACTTATATTTTATAAAAGATAGGTATAATTATTTATAGTAGTTTATAGGAAGTAGCTATACGCGTTATATACTTATATTTACCTAAATAATTAAATAAACTTATATACTAAACTATATATATATATCTTATAATTATTAATCCTTATATAAAGGTATACTCTATAGTAGAATCTATTATAAGGTATACCTTTAGCTTTTTAGATATAGGTTATAAGTTTAATTCTTAATTAGAATATTATTTTTATACTTTTAAGAACTAGTAGGTTAGAGCTAGTAGTAGTAGGGACTTAAGAGTAGTTAAGAAGAGACTTCTAATTAATAAACTTTAATTTTAGAAGAAGCTTAGTAAGACTATCTACTAGTTAAGACTTTATATTAATATACGCGACTTTAAGAGTATTAGCTTAAACTACTTTATATAGCTAGTAATAATAAATATTAATATAGTAAAGAGTAGTTTTTAGTTTTAAGACTTTAGCTATAAGGAGGTAAATTATCTACTAGTTATTATAGAAGAGGATCTAGTTATTATCTAGGTAAAGACTAAGATTATAAAATATTCTTTACTACTAGATATACTTAGTACCTATAGATAAAGTAGTAATTAATTTAGCTTTATTAGTTAATTTAGTAATATAGTATTAGAAAGTTACTTTCTAGTTAATTAGGCTACTAAAAAGAAAGAAGATATAGACTTATAAGGATTTATAGGTAGCTTTATAATTAGTATAAGAAGTATTAGTTACTCTATAGAAGTCTAGTTTATTTTTATTAATAATTTAAATTATATAGTTAGTCTTAGAAGCTAAGTAGTATAGTACGAAATCTCTTTTATAAAATAAGTATACTAGATATTAGTATATAGCTACTAGATATATAGTAGAAGGATTTATAAGGAATTCTATAAGTTTTAAATAAGCCTTAGTAATATAAGGCTTAGTAGCTCCTATAGTATAGCTAATTAATCCAACTATTTAAGTATACTAGTATATATTAGTATTATTCTTAACTTTAGTAGAAGGAAGTAGTTCTTCTAATAGTAGAGGAGTAATAGGAGCTTTTATCTATAGATTAGATAAAGGATATCTATAATAGATAGTTTTAATATAGTCCTTCTAGGATAGCTAAATATTACTATTATCCCTATCTCTATATATAGTAATACTATAAAAGGTCTATAGATTATAGTTTTAAAGATTAGTAATCTTATAGTATTTATAGAGCTTATACTTAAATTCGTCTAGAGTTATAGAGTAGCTAGGTTTTACTATAGTAATAATATTATCTATATAGAAGAAGATTATTAGATATAGAGGTATGCAACGAAAAAGAAGTAATTAATTTTTTTATCTTTTTTAAAGTACTATATCTTAACGACTATATAAGCTAGAAATAAAATAAAATATTAATTTTATAGAGAAAAGGGTATATTTTAATATTTTATTAAAAGGTTAGTAATAATATATAATTTATATAATTAAATTAAGAGTTAAAGTAGGGGGATTTTTTTCCTTATTTTTTAAAGTAGTACAACTTTTTCATTAACGTTTTAAAAAGTCTAATTTTTTAATAAATCCTAGTTTAGTTAGTAAAGATTATTTATATAAATCTATAGTATAGGTTACTTATCTAAGTAACTTTTTAGAATTAGAGGAAAAAAATAAAAAAAGTAGATTAATAGTTAGCTTATGTAATAGATTACTAAAATACTAGTCTATAGCTAATAAATTAAGATTTTTTAAAATTTTTACTAAATTCTTTATATTAGTACTAAATCTCTTAAAATTTAGATTAATTATTAAGCTTCTAATAGAAGATAATAACTCTCCTAATAAGATAGCTACTATCTTAAAAAAAATTATTAATATAATTTATAATACTATTAATAGAATTAAAAAGAAAAAAACTATAAAAGTAGAAGAAATAAAAAGATATAAAGAAAGATTAATAAGAGTTTCTATAAGAGAAAAAAGAAGTATTATAAGTAATATAGTTTAAAGTCCTAAGAAGATAAATAAGAGATTAATACTAGAAAATAATCTAAGTACTAGTATAAGAGAGTTATAGTACTTTTTAGAAAAGAAGAGAGTTACTACTAAAATAACTACTAAAAGTCTTTAATTTTTAGCTAAATTAGCTAAGTTAAAGACTAAAGTATACTAAATAGTAATTAAAGGTAGTAGAAAAGAAAGAATTTAATCTAAAAATAATAAGATATTTAGATAAAAGCTTTATATAAAGAGGGTATAAAGTTAGATAAGAATACTATAGAAAAATAGGCTCTATTAAGACTAGAAAGTAATTAGTTTCTATAACTTATAAAAGTAAGTTTAAAAAAAATCCTAGTATACTATTTTTTCTATTTTCTATTACTATTTTTTTTATTTAATTAGTTTTTTTATTACTTTAATACTAACTAAGTTATAACTAGAGATAAATCTATCTTAGTTTAGAGATCTATTTAGATAAGAGGATAATCTAAATTAATTATTATAAGAGACTCTATAAATACTTTACCTTTCGATAATAGAAGATATATTAAAGAGGTACTTAATCTAGTAGTTAAAAAGTATATAAAATATAGTAAGTAATCCTACCTCTTTTTTACCTCTTTTTCTTTTATATATATATCTATATATTAGTTATATTTCTAAAATATATACTAATTATCTATTTAGGCTAGAGATTTTAGTAAGATATCTATAAAATCGATAAAACTAAAGCTATTAAGGATAAGTTTAAAAGGAATAAAGTTAAGCTTTATCCTTACTCTATCTTTAGTCTAGATTTAAATCTTATTAAAAATATATAGAATCTACTTAAAGATAGGCTAAATAAATACCCTAGAGAGAGTTTAGGTATAGGGATTAATTTAAAGAGTATAGAAGCTTTTAAGCTTACTAAAATAGAAGAGTAGAATACTATTAGCTAGTAGTCTATAGATAATTATATACTATCTTTATTTAGAAGGTATAAGGCTATTAAAATATTACTAGGCTATTAGACTAAGTATTAGTCTAGTCTAATATATATTTATTAACTAAAGTCTAAAAATACCGAGTTTCTTTATAACTATTAATATAGTAATATAATATATCTATAAAGCTAATATATAATAGGCTTTATATAGAGAATTAATATATATAAAATATAGGAAAAAAGATACTTAAAATAAAAAGTTATAAGCCTTTAAATACGGCGTAAAAAGATACCCCTATTTTAGTGAGCTACTATAGCCGAGCTACGCTTACTAAGCTATATATTTTTATAAAATCTAAAAGGCCGAGCTTTTCTCTTTCCAATTATCTATTTCTTATAGTTATAACTCTTATATTAATTAAGTTATAATACTTTTAAAAAGGTTAAAAAATCGATTACTTCTTTTTCGTTATACCCCTCTATATATACTTCCTAAGTCTTCCTCTTTTCCTAAGTTATTATTACTTAGTTTATATATATAGTATCTTAGTATTCCTATATAGTCTATTTCCTTACTATATAGCTTCTCTTTCTAGTATATCCTCTTTATCTAATCTCTTATCTTACTTATATAGGTTATATTCTTTTATACCTATAGGCTATAGTATACCTATAGCTACTACTAAAGTTTATTTCTAGAAAAGTTCTTACCTCTTCTTATAGGTAGTTTTAGCCTCTAATTATATAGCTCTTATAGGCCTTCTATATACGCGTATATAGAGTAGTTTAACCTATAGTAGGAGTAGCTTATTTAGTTTAGTTAGTTCTTCTATATAATATAGCTTTTATAGCTAAGTAGTATAGTAGTATTATTTAGCTTAAGTATATCTAAATATAACTAGTCTATTATTAAGCTTAACTACTATAATTTTACCTTTAATACCTTTAAACTTATATAAGCCTATCTATCTACCTTTTTCTTTCTAAACTATAATCTTAGAGTTAAGTAAGAGGTTTAGAATCTTATATAACTTTATACTATTATAAGTATTAATTATATAGTTAATATTAGCTTTTATTCTCTTATTTATAAGTATTCTTATAGCCTTATATATAGTATTTACTCTTTATATTATCTTAGGTAATAGGAGTAAGTTAATAATTAATCTTTAGATAGGTTCTAAAGGCTAGTAGTATTAGTATAAGCCTATTTAGGCTAGCTATATTATTAAGGGCTTTAACTACTATTTATAGAATAGTCCTATTATCTATATTACTATCTAATTCTACTCTTAGGATATTAAATATATACTTTAGTAGTATATATACGTATTTAATCTTTCCTACTATCTAGTATACTTCTACTAGTATTTACCTATATTCTATACTAATAATCTTTATATAAGTCCTAAACTCTTCTATAGTAAAGTTAGTTTCTAGGTTATATATAATATAATCTAGAGATCCTTAATAGGTATTAATCTAGTACTTCTATAGTACCTTCTAAGTATCTTATATTAATATAGACTTTAAGATTATTACTACTTAGAATACTATATCTATATTAATAATATATAGTATATTCTTATTACTAATTTATATAATATTAAGGATAATTATATTATTAAAGTATAAGTTATCTTTAATTATAAATTTAAACCTTTATAGTAAAGTCTCTTATTATTAATAGAAGTAGTAGAACTTCTAGATTACTTTTAGTATAGAGGTATCTACTTTATAATATACTTCTATAAGTATTTTATAAAGTTATTCTATATAGAGGTATCTAAATCTATAATATAAGTAATATAGTTCTATTTCTATAAAGAAGGAAGTAGTTTCTTACTTACTAATATTAAAGAATAGTTATTCTTATTTATATATAATAGAAACTATTATACTATCCTTATATATAATAATATTTAATATATTATTAAAGTATATACTTAAGTAATTAGTATCTACTAGGTATAGTAGGAATAGTATAGGAGTATCTAGTATATAGTATATAACTATTCCTACTAGGTTAGTAATATATATAGTTCCTAGTAATCTCTTTAGATTCTATCCTCTAAAGCTAATATTACTTATTCCTAGGATCTAGTCTATCTATATATGAGGGTTCTTATATATATAGAGGGGTAATAGCGAAAAGGAGTAATCGATTTTTTAACGTTTTTTAATATATTATAGCTCTACGAAAAAAATTATTAAAAATATAGGAGATACTTAGTTTTATAGCTAAAGATCTCTTCTTTCTTTTTAGCGTATATGTTACGAGAAAGCCTCTGCGAGAGCGCCCGAGCTCTCCTCAGTGCGAGCGCACGAGCTCAACTCGGCACGAGTATACTACTCTCAGCTCTTAAGCACTAGTGCGATCACCTGATTGCTCTAATATATAAGCTAGCTCGAGTAGAGTTTTCAATAGTCAATAGAACTGATCAATTTACTCCTCAATTATTGCGACAGTTATGAGCCCGGTTCGCGCAATCTCAGCTGCGCAGTTCAAACGCATATAGTTGAGGAAATAGTCTATTCCCTGCTCCTCATCGTGCTCTCAGATACCTCCGCTATCGACTACTTAGAGCTTCCGCCATAGACTACTCAGAGCTTCCGCCATAAACTACTCAGCCGACTACTCGGCCTCCGCAACGCTCCCGACGAGCTCTCGCCTCTCTACTCAAGGAGCTTAAGTTGGATCTCTATTCGAGCGATGATAACTGGAAGGAGCAGGTATTAGATACCTTGAGAGATTATATAGATCTCAAGAGGTGGATTTGAAGGCTAGGATCTCTAGTATCCTGGCACGCACTTTTTACAGCGTAAGCTGCTCACCCGGCCGCCTGTCTCAGCGTGTGGCAACCTAGTAGGCTCACTGAAGCGCCGGGCCAGCAGCTCTACTACTCTTACTTATAACCACGTGTCTTTGGATTGGCTACCCAAGCACGTACTTTTAAGAGTTGCAATGCCTATTTAAGCTCGGTGAGCTTATTCACTCTTTTTACCTCCTATACCCACGTATGTAGCGAGATAAAGCCAATCTCCCTACGTCCTAAGCGGTATAGTAATAGACCCCCTTCTTTTCTCCTCCTATACCTACGTATATAGCGAGATTAATTTAATCTCCCTACGTCCTAAGCAGTATAGTAATAGACCCCCTTATTCTTCTACTTCTTCTTATTTAGAGCCTAATTTATATTAATAGTTAGCTCTTCTCAGGCTCCTCTAAGAGCTAGAGGGTGTATTACGAGAAAGCCTCTACAAGAGCGCCCGAGCTCCCTTTA
>JAJTIZ010000414.1:0-11601 GCA_021365335.1 Phaeosphaeriaceae sp. PMI808 | reverse complement strand
ATATCCTACCTATTATTATCCTATAGGTATATTTATAAGTTACTTTTTTATATTTATTCTAAAACTATTTGCACTTAGATTTTCTTATTAAGAAATATCCTAAGCCTATTTTATCTAAGTAGTATATAAGATATTTATTATAAAAATACTATATCTATAATAATAGTAGGTAGTTAAGGTTTTTATAATATAACTAGTACTATAGGGTCCTACTAATAGGTGTGTTAGATATATTAAGTAGCTTTTAAGCTTCTAGAGTAAATAAATCTAGTTGTGTCCTTAGTAGAGACTCTAGTCTATCTATTTATTATCTTACTAATCTTTAATTAAGTAGTAGCTATCTACTAGGTTCTAGATTTCTCCTATAAATCTATCTTATACTATTACGTCTTCGCGCTATAGTTTTAGGGTTTCTAGTAGGTATATAATATCCTAAGAACTCTAGCTTAGTATCTTCTATATTATTATTATTTTACTTTTCTTACCTTCTAGCTCCTTATCGTTGTAGTTAGAGTCTAGGTAATCCTAAGCTATAGGTACTTTTCTTCCTAGGTAAGGGTGCGCGGTAGTATTATAGTAGTATCCTCCCCTACTATTATAGTATAATCTTTCTTTATTTTTAAATACTAAGAAACTAACGTTCTTATTTCTTACTTATTTTTCTTTAAGACGTTATTATAAGTATCCTATAATCTCTTATCTATAAGATTATTATCTTTTATTATACTTCTTAAGTAAATAGAAGCTATTAGGTATCTTAGTATTACCTTATTCCTTTAGAACTAAATCTACTTAGTCTTTAAGTTCTTAGCTAAGTAGATAGATAGCTTTCCTCTTATCTAGTATTTATTATATCTACTCCTATTCTTCCTTAGTATTATTACCTTATCCTTTAATTATATTAAGAGAGTAGTCTATAACCTAGTATCTCTTACCTATTTATCTTTTAGCTTTATTCTTTAATTAGTAGTCTTTTAATAGGTAGCCTAGTTTACTATAGTTATAGTAGGTTCTCGTCTCCTTACTATTATCTAGCTTCTTTAGGCGATAATCTTATATTCATCCTCCTTAGGTTATATTGTCGACATGTATATTATCAAGACTAAAATATCTATAATTACTACTAAATCTAGGTACCTTTACAACCCTCTAGTATCTATAGTTTAGCTAGTACTTCTTTTTCTTATACATGCGGGTTAGTATAGTATACTTATCCTTCGCTTCTAGGCGAAATTTATACAAGTAGTTATTAACTCTAATTAACTCTTCGATTAATTCATTAAGGTTATTAATTATAGCTCCGCTTCTTATAAGCTCTACCCGTACGCCTACTTTTAATCCTTATCTAAATATCCTTATTAAGGCCTAGTTATTCTATTTAGTCTAGATTAAATAATTCCTGAATTTATTAGTATAGCTAGAAGCTAAATAATTCTATTATAGGCCCTAGATAGCTTATTCTATAATAGCTAGTTCGTTAGCGAGTTGGAATACTTATTATATCTTATCCTTAAACTCAATCTATTATTTAAATATATTATTACAACTATTATTATTATTATCTATAAATTTCTTAAGGTATAGTATAACCTATTTCTTAGCTTTTCCTCTTAGGTATATTACCGTAAGTATTAGTCAATTATTATTAGGTACTTTATCTATTTTAAAGTAGATATCAACTTAAAGTAGCTATAATTCGAGCTTAGTATAGTCTCTATAATAGAGGTCCAGCTTAGCGACTTTAGAGGTTATAGTATAGGTTAGTCCTACCTACTAGTTATTTGAATCTATTAACGCGTTACTTATTATAGAGGTATTTAAAGTATTAAGAGTCTACTAGGATACTATAGTATTCTAATAGAGTAAGGTTAGTTCTTAAAGATAAAGTAAGGTAAGCGGGATTTAGTCTTACTAGATATAATAGAGCGTAGAAGTAGTAACTTAAATAACTATATTATCTCTATAACTATTTAAGTTGAATATAATAAGCCCTAGGGGTTTATTATCTATAGTTATATATATAGCTATCCTATACTATTCTATATTATTCTATACTATCCTATCTATAGTACCCTATAGTATATTATAGGATATACGTAACTTATCCTATATTAGCTTTCCGCTAAGTACGTAGGATTACGTATTCCTATAGAGTAGCGTTATCTATTAGTCTACCTTTATTAACCTTTCGGCTAACCTATCTCTACTATCTTACTATTATCGTCTTCCTATATAATCGTTATACTCCCTTTTAAGGTTCGTAATAAATATCTAGGTACTAAGCTACTCCTTTAAGTAAGAGTATTTATAATAGGCTATTTTAATAGTATCCTCTTACTTATACTATACTATATCCCTTAATCTAGATTCTTATATTACCTACCTATATATAGTCTTCTAGTATTAGAGGACTAATATACTTAAAACGTAACTTATTATTAGATATATATATTATAGATCCTAAGTTAAGTATAAAGTAGTTCTTAAGTTTATACTAGTTAGGTTAGCTTATATTAAATATAGACTAGGTAATCTCTTATTTAATAGTTAATATTACCTAGCCTTCTAGTTATTTAAGTATAGGGTTAGGAGTTTAGGATTCTTTTATTTATAACTATATTATAATATAAGGCTTTTTAGGATCTAATTAGTTAATTATCCTTTTTAAGCTCTTATTAGACTTTAGCCTTAATAATACTAACTTTAATATAGCTTAATTTAGCTTAAAAAATTCAAGTACTAGCTTAGTATAGATATAGTAGTAGTTCTTAAGTTTATAAGTTAGTTACCTATAAGTAAGGTATTCTTTACTAGTACTCTTAAGAGTTCGCTTACTTATTTAATTAGTTACTTATAAATAATTCTACTAGAGTCTCTCCTAGCTACCCTATAATAAGGTAGATAGCGCTCTATTATCTAATATACTAGAGGCGTCCCTCTATATATCCTAGTTAGCTTTACTACTAGTTATATATACTAACCTAAGAGCCTTCTACTACTTTAATAGAGGATAAGATTAGATTATATAGTCTTAGAAGAGTTTTATTATCTCCTTTCTATATATAGTCGATCTATTTACTCTAGGACTAGAGAAGGTTATTACCTACGTAGAGGCTACCTTTTAAATAGCGCCTAGAAAGTCTTTTATTATATCTCGATTATTTTATAGCTTACTTACTCTTTCTATTTTAGTAAGAGTAGTAGCTTAGTTATACTTCGTTAGCTATATATCCTAATTATTTAGAGATCTTATAGGCTTTAGAGTAGTATAGTACTTTTATTATACTTTATTATATTACTTATCTAGATCTATACTAAGTATATCTCTTAGGTTCTTAACCTATATCTTAATTAATTAATTAAGCCTATAGTAGCTTAGGTAAAGATATAAAGCTATAGTCTTAATTATATAGTTTACTACTTTACTTAGTTTATCCTTCTCTTCTTTATATAGTTTATATTTAAGTTAAAAGGTAACTATTTATTTTATATACTATTTACTATCCTCCTTAAATACTTTAAGGCTAGCTAGTAATAGCTCTAATTTTATATTAGAGCTTAGGGTATTACTACTAACTATATTCTTATTAGAGAGTCTAGGATTATACCTAACTAGGTAGATTATAATACTACCTAGCTAAAGGCGCTTATAATAGCTATTACCCTTACTAGCTTATAGTTACTAATATCTAGTTTAATAGGAGTTACTAGCTTTAGAGTTAGTTTAGTAATATCGTTTAGATTAATAATAGGCTAGATATTAAGTAGGTTATAACTTATCTTAAGTTAATAGTACTATACTAGCTAGCTATTATAATTTATAAGGACTACTATTACGTCTTAGTTTAGTAAGTAGCTTATATTAAGCTTAGTTAAGGGTTTAGTAGGGTGCGCTAAGGGCTAATTATAGAGTATACTAGTTAGGACTAGCTAATTAATAGAAGTTAGGTCTACCTAACTTCTATATATAGGTACTAATTAGCTTAACTTAACTTAATACTTAATTTAATACTTAGATTTAGTATAAGGTAATAAGACTCTTAATTATTAGATTTAATAGTTACTTAAAAAGATTAATATAATTAATAGGATTAATTAAATTAATTAATTATTCTATCTATTATCTACCTTTCTACTACTCTTAATATACTTTAGAAAGTTTCTAGATTACTCTCGCGCCCTAAGGTCCCCCTTTATTAAGCTAGCGAGTTATTTAATTATAGCTCTCCTATTAAAGGGATACCTATAGTTAAGCTAGTATAGTATAGTTTAATTTAACTTACTTAGCTAGTAGCGCACGTACGTACGTACCTATCTTAATTACTATCTCGATTATTATCTAATCTAATATAACTACTCTTTAGGTCTTTATAGTTAGATATAAAGGAGAAAAGGTTAGAATAAGTATACTTCTCTTCTATATACCTAGATATAACTATCTTCTTTACTAGATAATAGTAGTATAAACCTTAGGTAGTAGAATAAGTAGGAGAAGTTTCTTAAGATTAAGCTTTTTTAGTAAGAGCTATTAAATATATAGGTTAATATACTAATTACTTATTAATATAGCTTCTACTATCTATTCTTAGTACTACTCTATAATTTAAGGTTATATCTAAAGCTAAGCTTAATACTAATATTAAAACTAAGTAGTTTATAAGCTTCTAATATTTCCTTTAATTTCCTATCTTAGTAAAACTTAAGGAGTAATCTTAAGAAAGTATTAATTTAACCTATTATAATAGGCTCGAACTAATATATAGTATAGTTACTAAGATCCTACTCTATAATATACCTTTTAGTATAATATAGATCCTAATTAATAATATTAAAGAGGTTAAAAATCTTTAGTATAATCTATATAACTAAGTATACTTTAGACTTAAGGATTCTCTTATTCTAGTAGATAGCTAAAATAGTAAATAAGTTATATAAAAGCTATAAGAAGTAAAATATACTATATATTATATTAGTAGAGTTAAAGATAAATTTATTAGTAGGCTAGTAAATAGATAAGGGTTAGGTTAAGGTTAAGTTAGATTATATAATAACCTAATCTAACCTAACCTAAATTTACTAGGTTAATACTAGCTCTAGGTTAGGTTAGATTAAAGTTATATAGGCTCTAAGTTTAGGTATAGTTAGTATAGACTAGGTTACCTTAGGTCTAACTAATAATTTCAATTTTTTTATACTACTTATCTTATTTTATCTTATATTTAGGGTATTTTAATATAGGTAATAATTATAGAATATTATACTTTAGTAGGTAACCTAATAGGTACCCTAACCTAATCTATACCTATACTAGCGCTAGGTTTAACTAAACCTATACCTAGGGCCTATATAACTCTAACCTAACCTAACCTAAAGGGGTAGTAACTAAACTCTAACCTAAATCTAGAGTCTATATAACTCTAATCTAATATAACCTATTAATAGGTACCTCTAACCTATTTACTAACCTATTTATTAGGACTTTATTAAACTATAGGCTCTAATAAAGTAAGTATTATATAGTTAATTATTATTTAAGGAATAATTTACTATACTTTTTATAGTCTTTAAAGGTAATATAATATAGCTTATATTTTTAGGTAAAGAATATACTATATATAAAGTAGTAACTAGAAGATAATAGTACTTATTATAGGTTATAATAGATAGTAAAGAGATAATAGTTATTTCTAGAAAGAGAGTTAATTAATAAAATAATACTTACTAAACTATCTTTATAGAGAGGCGCTCTTTATATATAGATATAGTATAGTTCCTTCTTAGGGGCTTAGTATTACTACCTAAGTTATATAATATAGGGTCTCTTTATAGAGCCTCTATTATAGAGCCTCCTCTTTTAGCTAATATCCTTATTAGCTTCTATCGCGATCTTATTAAAAACCCTTAAACTATATAGGAAAAGGGAAAAGAGTACTATATATATTACGCGCTATATACGCGTTCTATATACTTATTATAGTTATTATACTTATATTAAGATTAATTACTTATTTACCTAATAATAAAGTAAAGAACTATTACTATATAATAGTAAATTATTTATATACTACGTACGTTACTACCTAGCGTAATATTAATAGGAGAGTTTCCTATAATAAAGATTTTATTATTACTCTACTCTATTACCTTATATATATATAATATATAAAATATATATATAACGCCTATAATAAACTTAATACTATAGTCTTCTATCTATACCCTAAGTTTATTAAGAAGAGTAATTTATATAATATAATACCCTTTAAGTAGAGTAATCTAGCTAAGCGCGCTAATAGTATAGTAGCTTACGTAACTTATATATACTACGCCTAAAGTATTACTAACTAGAAGAATATCTATAATAAGTCTAATAATTACTACTATAGTTATTATTCTAACTATAATTATAGAAGCTACTCCCTAATAAGTTCTTTTTATAGTATACTCTAAGAGTTATACTTTAACTAATATAAATAGGTTCCTTTAGAGCTTAATAGCTATATTAATCGCTTTTACTAGTTATATACTACGTATAGTATTACTATTACTAATACTACTAATTATAAGACTAATACTTAAGTATATATAACTAGTATTAAGCTTATACGTATATAGTATACCTTTAACTTAGTATAAGGGGTTATTAGTAGGAGTTAAGATAGGTTCGAATAATAAGGTATATATTAATATAAGACGAATCCTTAAGGAGCTACTAGCTCCTTAGAGAAGGATATATATATCTATATAGGGGTATATAACCCGCCTATTATAGGCCTAAGGTACCCCTAATAGGTTACTAAAGGGTATTCCTTAAGGATATACCTATAACTATAGGATATAGGTATATAATCTACCTAAGGTATCTTTAGTAGTTTACTAAAGAGTATCCTTTAGGGAAATACCTATAATAGTAGCCCCTCCTTTCTTATACTTTAACCTAAAGTACTAAAGTTAGTATTTTCCTCTATAGAGTACTTTTATAAGGATACCTTCTATTCTATAGCTTTCTATATTAGCTTCTATTATTTACTAATTTATTATTTTATCTCTATTATATATCCTAGGGTACGCCTAGAGTTACCTATTATAGGGCCGCTTATTATTATATTAAGTATATAGGAGTACGTAGTATACTTATTTAACCCTTTTAGTAAAGGGTTTTTAATTGTAATTACCTTCTTTAGTTATAATTCAAGTAACTTATTTAGTATTATTATCCCTACTCTTTAGGGTCTATATTAGTAAGTTTAGATTAGCCCTTTTAGCCCTATTAGTACCTAATATAAACGTATATTTGTAGGCGATTAGTAAGAATTACTATATTATTATTATATAGTATTTACTAGGTAAGAGTATAGAGAGATTATAGGGTACCTATATATCTAGTAAGAGCTAGTAGGTAGGTATAAAAGTTATTTACTACTACTACTTCTAGAGTATTATTCTTTATCTATTTTTTAAACTCTTTAATAATAATTTTAATCTTCTTTAATTATATCTTATTATACCGTCCCTAGCTTTATCTCTAGTACTACTATTCCTAACTACGTCTATACTCTACTATATAATATAGCTACTTAGCCTAAGCTTATTTAGTTCTAGTATTAGCCCTATCTAAAGGGCTTTATTATAATTAGTAAGAGTAATCTAGATAGGTCTTTTAAGAGTTTTATAACTATAGTTTATAGAGATAACTACTATTATTAGGTTAGTAACTTTAGGGTATATAACTCCTACTTAAAGGCCTATAAGGGTAGCTATACTAAGGTATATTCTACTATCTCTTTACCTTATTAGTACTTATCTATTTAAGTCCTACTATATTTCTACTATATAGTTAATATCTTTAAGTACCTTATTACCTCTACTATTTATAGTACTAACTACGCGATTACTAATATAGGTAAGAGGAGAATAAGGCTACTATCCTTAATAATCTAGCGATTAAGGCTTACTAGTAGTAGGTCTTTAACTATATCTAAAAGCTCGCTAGCGCCTTTAATCCCTATACTATATACTAGCTTAGGAGAAGAAGAAGGTAGAAGAGAGGACTTTACTAGGCTTATTAGGTATCTATATAGTATAATCTTAAGTAGTATAAGCTTAGTTTAGGCCTTTAGGTAGGGCTACTCCTACTAATATAGTAGTAGATACTTTAGTAGAGGGAAATTTTACTAGAGGTAGCTCTACTAACGCTTAGGAGAAGTAGTAGTACTACTATAGTAATATACTAGAGGCTAACCTAGCTATAGCGCCTTTTCTCTCTCCTTTAAAGAAGAAGGTTATTATAGGTCCTCTAATTAGTTTATACTCTTCCTTCTTATAAAGGTATATAGTCTACCTTTTAGGCCTTCTTCTTCTTATAGAGGTAGCTTTAATTAAATCTATTACTCTTTAGTTTTATTAACTACTTTTATAAGCTATAAAGTAATAGTATTATTAATAATATAGGAAGCTTAGCTTCTCTTAACCTTCTTTAGTCTCTCTAAGGTCTACGTACTAATATCTAATATTATAAGGAGGCTATTATCTTAGCTAACCTACCCTATACTAAGAGGTCTCTAGTACTTTACCTTAGATCCTATAACTAGGATTCTTAGTACTTAACTAAAATCTTACTATACTTATCTAAGTAACTTTCTAGTTCCTATATAGAATCCTCTATAGGCTAATTAAGCTACTTTATAAGATATTCTTACCTATAGGCTTTTATATCCTTATAATCTAGAATTCCTTTAACTTTATAGTAATCTCCTATCTCTATATTATTAGGAATTTAGATACTACTAGGCCTAAAGTTTCTTTCCTTAGTTAGCTTATACTAAGGCTCTAGTAAGAAGACGTTAAATATAGGATAGAGTTAAGCTATTAATAGGAGAAGATTAAGCTAGTAAGCTAGCTTTCCTATACGTTAAATAATAGTAAAGGGATTAAGGTACTTTATATTAAACTTCTTTAAGGGTTAATAAGAGGTAATATTCTTTACTTATAAGAGTACTTACTCTCTCTTCTAGAAGTACTTATCTTCTTACTTTATATTATACTACTTTTTATTTTACCTCTACGCGTATTCTAAGCTAGCTCTAGCTACTTCCTATATCTTTAACTATTACTCTAGGCGCCTAGTAACTTAATATTATAGTTCTAGGGCCTTCCTATTAATACTCTAAGTATAATCTAGTTTATAGAGCTAGTATATATCTAGGACTCTATTAAATCCCTTAGGTTTAATACTAAAAGCTATCTTAATAGGGTATTCCCTATAGCTTAAGTACTACTTAGAGTTATATATATACTCTATATATAGTAGGAGATCTACTTAGTTATCCTACTAGTAGTTTATATAGATCCTTAGGTACGTTTTAAGTTCCTAGTTCTACCTCTTAGTCTATCTATCTATCTAAGGATAGAAAGCTATACTAAGATAGTAGTTAACTTTTAGGTAATAGTATATATTAGACTAGAATTAACTTATAAATATAGACTCTTAGTCTAAAAGTAGAGTATCTAGTAGACCTTACTTAAGGAAGTATTACCTTAGTAATAGTTTAGCTACTCCTAGGCCGTAATCGTCTTAGTTATAGGAGGTACTAGATATACTTCGTAAACTAGTCTACTAAAACTAGTATTACGTTATACTAGTTCTCTTAAGCGTCCTTTACTACTAGTAAATTAGTAATAAAGTTAAGGGAGAAGTAACGCTAGGCTATTATTAGTACTAGTAGTAGTACTAGTAATCCCTATAGCTTATATTACTAAATCTTATTTAACTAATATAGAGGATATCTCTTAATATACTTATAGATATTACGGGCGAGGTAAGGCTAGTAATACTTACGTTTAAGTAGCTCTAACGTCTTCTTAATACTATAATAACTACTTATAGGATTATTATAGTTCTTTTATAGTATATTTTAGTAGAGGGCTCTATTATTAGGAATCTATACTTTCCTACTCCTATATAGGGTACTACTAGGGTTAATCTCCTAGCTATAGCTACTCTTCTTCGCCCTACCTACTCCCTATAGTATCTCTATTATATATATAGGATAGGCTAAGTCCTATTCTTATACTTTATAGATAAACTAAGGAAGGTAGTTTAGAACTTCTAATATATAGGCGGACTTATTAAGTATTACTTTAAACGCGAGACTATTTAGTAATAAAATCCCTTAAGTTATATCTTAAAGAAGTACTTTAGTAATCTCTTAGGTTTACTTACTAGCTTTAAGATTAGTAGTACTTTACCTATTATCTTTAATAGTAGTAGGAGGAGGCCTACTTAGTAGTAATATATTACTAGTTTCTAAGCTTAAGTTAGGGAATTCCTCTTTAAGTATTTTAGTAATTTTAGAGGATTAATAGGTTCCTATAGGAGCCTCCTTAGGGATACTTAGTCTTAATACCTCTTAGAAATAGGTATCTAAAGCTCTAGACCTTTAGAGGGTCTAGACTTAAAGCTTTTACTATAGTATAGGTAATATTATATTATAGAGTACCTACTACTCCCCTATATAGAGTCTAAGTATATAATCTAGCTACCTTAATAGACTATTAGTAGGATTCTTCTATCCTAGTTTATACTCGATCTTAAAGTTAAACCTAGTAAGCTTCTTAGCCTAATTATTAGATTAGATAATAATTATAAGGTAATTAAAATAGCGATCGAGATAGGTACGCGCGTACGCGCGCTACTAGCTAAGCGAGCTAAGTTAAACTATACTATACTAGCTTAACTATAGGTATCTACTACTAGAAAAAGAAGGCGTTATTATAAGACTATCTAAGACTATACCTAAGATTATAGCCGATATAGCTAATATAGCTAATATAACTAGTAAAGCTAATATCTAATAGCTTATAGCGTTATAGATAAGCTGCGTAGAACTAGTACTATCGAATAACTACGTTAAGCTAGCTTAACTATATAATAGAGATAAGTAGATCTCTACCCTCCGAACTAAGAGACCTTAATAAGCTCTATAGATATAGATATATAAACTAGTAGAAAGCGTAGTAGATAGAAGGGGTAGAATATTAATAGATAATAATTAAGAGCGTTTATAGACAATTAATTAATTATTTACTATATTATTTATTATAGTCTTTTATTATATACCTTATTCCTATACTATATACTTATTAAAACCTATCTTAAATCCGATAATTAAGAGTCTTACTACCTTAACTAATTAAGTAACCTAACTAAAACTAAGATAAGTTAATTAATAACCTACGACGCTATAGTAATCCTTATAGATTATAATAGCTAGCTAGTATAGTATTATTAACTTAAGATAATCTATAATCTAATAGGTATCTAGCCTATTATTAATCTAGACGATACTACTAAACTAATAATAAAACTAAGTACGCCTATTAAGCTAGATATTACTAATTATAAGCCTAAGGTAGTTACCGTAACTATAAGTACCTCTAGTCTAGTAATATAGTAATCTATATACTTAGGTACGGCCTTAGATACTCTAATAAGAATACCCTTAGCCTCTACTTAAGGTCTACTAATAAGGAGATCTAAGCTCTCTTAAGATAGTCTTAAAGTATTTAAAGAGGATAATAACGTATACGCCTAATAGACGA
>JAJTIZ010000413.1:0-11740 GCA_021365335.1 Phaeosphaeriaceae sp. PMI808 | reverse complement strand
GGAGTCTCTATTCTAACGCCTATTAGTATAGTACTAAACCTAGGCGCGAAGTATAGCGCGTACCTTAGGACTAGTAGTAAAAAATATAAATTATACTTATAGTATAACTTAGCTTTCGCATAAGTAGTATAGCTATTCCTATAGCCTAGCTTATAGTTAACCTTACTAAATATAGTAAGCTAACTAATATACTTATAGTATATCTCTTTAGAAGTTAAAGAAGGTACTAGGCCCTTATTACTAGAGTCTCCCTTAAGTATATATTAACCTACGCGATAAGGAGTAGAGTAAGTAGAGGTAGGCTATAACTTAGTTAGGTAGCTATCTAGAAAAGGTAGAAAAGACCTACTAGGGTAGGCTAATCTCTATAGTAACTAGGGAAAAGACCTAGTAGAGGCTAGGGAGGATTACCTCTATTACCCCTACTAGCCTAATATACTATAGGAGCTAGGCGAAGTAAGTATATAATATTAGCTATATATTAAGGTAGCGTAACCTATTAGACACTAAAATAGTAATAGTATAGAGGAAGTATAGTAGGGGAATATATAGATAAAGGGCTAGGGTAAAATAAGTAGTAGGGGGGGTATATGCGCTAAGCGAACCTATATAGTAAAATAAAGGCGCTATACTAGCTAATAGTATAGTAGCGCATAAACTCTAAACTAAAAATAATACCTAGTAGTTAGAGGAGGAGTATATATACTAAGCGAACCTATATAGTAAATAAAGGCGCTATACTAGCGTAGTAGTATAGTAGTATATAAACTCTAGACTAAGACCTAAACTAAGACTAAAATACCTAGAAGAGTAAGTAAAGGGGTATATTATAGTCTTAGCTTTACCTAGACCTTTAAGCTTAGGTAATTAGAGTAGTATATATAGTAGGAAGAGAATATACTCTCTCTCTTCTCCTTAAGATACTTAATATAACTTATATACCTAATAAAATAAATATCTTAGGGCTAGTTTATAATAGTAGAGAAGATAATACCTAACTCTTAGAAGTAATAGAAGAAGGAGAAGAGGTATAAGAAGTAGAAAAGATACTTAAAAAATATAGAAGAAAAGAGTAACTTAAATATCTTCTAAGATAAGAAGGTTATAATAAGTCTTAGGATATATAGATCCTAGTAAAAGACTTTAAAAATATAGAGGAACTTATTAAAGATTTTAAAGTAAGTTAAAGTATAAAGTAAGTAAAGAGAGTAAAAAGAGTATAACTAGTATAGTTAATATATACTTAAGGAATAAAGTTAATTAGGTAGCTAAAGGCTAGATATCTATATATTAAAGAACTATACTACTAATTATCCTAACCTAATTCTTATTACTATCTTTACTCTTCTTACTCTACTTAAGCTCTACCTACTCTCTACTAGTATCTTTACTACCTATTACTATATCTCTATCCTTACTATACTTACTATCCCTACTATTCTCTTTATCTCTCTTATTTTCTAGATTTACCTCTTAACTAGGCTAATTATTATTATTATTATTATTATTATTATTAGTAGGTAGTATAACCTAGAAGGTATTAGTATATACTATATATACGCGATATACGCGAACTTACTATATAGTCTATAATAGTAATAAGATTATAGATAGTAGCTACTAAGTTCCTGTACTCTATAAGAATTAGTCCTAAAAACTAAGGTATAGTAGTAAGGCGCCTCTTATTTAATAGCTTTAAGTTAAAGGTATACTATATATATATAAGCTTAATACTAGTTATATATACTTAAGTATTAGTCTTATAATTAGTAGTATTAGTAATAGTAATACTATATATAGCGCGTAACTAGTATAAGTAATTAATATAGCTATTAAGCCCTAAAGGAACCTATTTATATTAGTTAGAGTATAACTCCTAGAGTATACTATAAATAGAACTTACTAGAGAGTAGCCCCTATAATTATAGTTAGAATAATAACTATAGTAGTAATTATTAGACTTATTATAGATATTCTTCTAGTTAGTAATACTTTAGGCGTAGTAGATATAAGTTATATAAGCTACTACGCTATTAGCGCGCTTAGCTAGATTACTCTACTTAAAGGGTATTATATTATATAAATTACTCTTCTTAATAAGCCTAGGGTATAGATAGAAGACTATAGTATTAAGTTTATTATAGGTATTATATATATATAAGGTAATAGAGTAGAGTAATAATAAAATCTTTATTATTAGAAACTCTCCTATTAATATTATATTAGGTAGTAATATATATAGTATATAAATAATTTACTATTATATAGTAATAGTTCTTTACTTTATTACTAGGTAAATAGGTAATTAACCTTAATATAAGTATAATAACTATAATAAGTATATAGTATATATATATAGTATATAATATATATAAGTACTTTTTTTCCTTTTCTTATATAGTTTAAAGGTTTTTAATAAGATTATAATAGAAGCTAATAAGGATATTAGCTAGGAGGAGAGGCTCTATAATAGAGGCTCTATAAAGAGACCCTATATTATATAACTTAGTTAGTAATACTAAGCCCCTAAGAAGGGACTATACTATATCTACGTATAAAAGGCGCTCCTCTTATAAAGATAGTTTAGTAAGTATTATTTTATTAATTAACTCTCTTTCTAGAGATAACTATTATCTCTTTACTATCTATTATAACCTATAATAAGTACTATTATCTTCTAGTTACTATCTTATATAGGTAGAATAGATAGGCTTCTAGTAGGACCTAACTATAGCTTATTATATCTTAGCTATACTATAATTATAGCTTCGTTATTTTATAATAGCTATAATTCTACTATTCTATTTCTTATCTATATTATTTAGAATAAAGTTATCTAAGTTTATAATAATTACTAGGCTTCTAAGGCTTTCGCGCTTAGCTTCCTTATATATCCTCTAGTTAGGGCTAGGGGTAGTATTAATAGATTGCGCCTAGGGGTAGAGGTCGCTATTAGGGCTCTAGCGCGATACTAGGTAAGCCGCACGGGCCGTCTTGCAGCGGGAACTAGCTAAGCGAACGACTAGGGATCGATTAAAAGAATGTCCGAGATAATATCCTACTCTTTTAACAATCGGCGTTTCTTCTCGCTATCGCATAAGCTCGCTACCGCACAACTCTATAGCTAGAGCGGGTCGGCTATCCTCCCTACTAGTAGTAGCGATATTAAGTGCGAAAATTCATTTTTCTTATTCGATATCGCTTAGTTGCGCACGCTTATATAGTTACGTGACATTAAACCCTTACACCTCAGTCTTACTACTACCTACCTTACTCTCTTCTCCTAAACCGCTCTTATAGGTACCCTTCTATATACTTACTAGACGATATAGTTAGACGTCTTTAACTACTCGACCCTATATATTATACTTATATCTTTTCTTATAATATTATAGCTAATAGGTCTCTACTTATACAACTTTTACAGCTTAAAGATAACAATAAGTTTAGCTAGGTAGAATATATTAATAGGTATATCCTATAATATATAATCCTTTCGCATACCTAGGAAGTAGATCTTAAAGAAGTTACCTTTAAAGACTTAGTAGAGAATACTAGAAAGAGTAAGGTAGGCTATAAGAAACTCTACTTCTATAGAAAACGGGCTATAGGAGATAGCCTATAATTCTTCTAGGTAGATACCTACTATATTAATAAGTTAAGTAGTATAGAGCTTTTAGAAGCTATTAACTCTATATTTTACTAGTATTATAATATAGTAAGATACTATATATATTTATTAGATATTTTAGTTAATAGCTTAGTTAGAGATAATAAGTACTCCTAGAGATAGAAACTAGTATTTAAGAAAAGTAGATAGTTTACTTATAGCTAGACGCTTCAAGAGCTTATTATACTAATAACTATTAAATTCTTCTCTAAGGAGGAATAGCGGCTTAGTAATAAGTAATTACTAAAGGAAACTCTCTATAAGATAATAGGAATTACTATCTAAGCCCTTTAAAGTAGTCCTTTATCTTATTTTAGTATAGATAAGCGTATATTATAGGTAGTAAAACGCGAGATAAAACGCGAAGAAGATATAGTATATTCTCTACTAGGTATTTTCGATATCTATATAGTACTTATATATAGTAAAGGATAGAAAAAGGCGTTAGCTCGGCTTTAGAGGAAGATTAATCTACCTTTAGAGGATAGAATACTATTACTAGAAGAACGAAAATAGATACTAATAAATTCGTTAAGATTTAACTAAATCGATATATACTATATAACTATTAGGAATACTTATACTAAGATATATAAATAGCTACTAAAAAGTCCTAAATATATTAACTAGCTTAATACTACTAAACTAGATAAATATTATAGCTTCTTATAGATTAAAGGGAAGCTTAGAATAGGAAAGTTAACGTTAATAAAGTTTACTCTTACTAATTCCTATAAGATAATAAAGGATAGAATTATCTTATTCTTCTTTAATATATAAGGTAAAGATTTAGAGAAGTCTATAATTAGGATATATTAGTTACTACTACTATAACTTCTTGAGGAACGTCTAGTACCCTAGTATATCTTCGACTTACTTATTCTCTTAATATTAATTATTAGTATAAATTACTAATAGACTATTAAACTACTTAAAAAGCTATAAGAATAAGGTATATAAGAAATTAGAGCGCTCTCTATAGTCTATTTTATTAATACCTTAGATAAATATAAAGAATAGTAGATTTAGAATATAATATCCTTCGTTAAATATATTAGCCAGCTTACTATATTAGCTAGTATTAGATTCTAAGTCTACTTTATAAGTAGGTACTACTTAAATATTATAATCTAGAAAGGATTAAGCCTAGTTTTAGAAAGATAAGAAGAATATAATAAAGATATAACTAACTACCTAGAGAGTAAGTTAAAGATTAGATAGAATAAGATTACTAAGGAGATCTAAGTAGAACTTTAGGAAAAGGCCTTTAGGATTTTTATATAGGTTATTCTTATAGTAAGAATATTAAATAAAGAATATAATAATAGCTATATCTATATACTTTAGTAATAACTTTAGGAGATCTCTAGTAGGCTAGTAAATAGATTAGGAGTACCTATTAATAGGTTAGGTTAGGTTAGAGTTATATAGACTCTAGGTTTAGGTTAGAGTTTAGTTACTACCCCTCTAGGTTAGGTTAGATTAGTATTATATAGGCTTTAGGTATAGATTTAGTTAAACCTAGCGCTAGTATAGGTATAGGTTAGATTAGGGTACCTATTAGGTTACCTACTAAAGTATAATATTCTATAATTATTACCTATATTAAAATACTCTAAATATAAGATAAGTAGTATAAAAAAATTAAAATTATTAGTTAGACCTAAGGTAACCTAGTCTATACTAACTATACCTAAACCTAGAGCCTATATAACTCTAACTTAACCTAACCTATTATTAGCGCTAATCTAGTAAATTTAGATTAGGTTAGGTTAGGTTATTACGTAATCTAACCTAACCCTAACCTAACCCTTACCTATTTACTAGCCTAATCCCTAGTAATCTATATAAGCTATTCTATAATATTTTAATATATAACTCTAATAGTAAAGATAAGCTAGTCCTATATATTTAGTAGGTACTCTTTATAAGGTAGCTATTAAGCCTAGAGTAGTTATACTATTATCGGATTTAAGATAGGTTTAATAGGTATATGGTATAGGAATAAAGTATATAATAAAAGACTATAATAAATAATATAGTAAATAAATAAATAATTATCTATAAATGCTCTTAATTATTATCTATTAATATTCTATTCTATCTACTATACTTTCTACTAGTTTATATATCTATCTCTACTAAGCTTATTAAGGTCTCTTAGTTTAGAGGGTAGAGATCTATTATCTCTTATTAAGTAGTTAAGCTAGCTTAACGTAGTTATTCGATAGTACTAGTTCTATATACCTTATCTATAATACTATAAGCTATTAGATATTAGCTTTACTAGTTATATTAGCTATATTAGCTATACTAGCTATACTAGCTATAATCTCGGATATAGTCTCGAATAGTCTTATAATAATACTTTTATCTAGTAGTAGATAACTAAGTTTAACCTTAGATTACCTATAAATCTAATAACTATACTATTCTTTCTAGAGTTAAGCCTAAGGTACTATTAAAGTAGAATCCTAATAAGACTATAATAGATATAATTTAAAGGTTTATACTTAATTCCTTAAAAGGACTTATTAAAATTATAATATTTAGGAGTCTAATAGTCTACTTTATTTATAAATTAGTAAAGGACTTTCTTATAAAGGAAAATAGGCTTAGAAATATCTAGCCTAAGTATAGAAGTAACTTTTATAGTTAAAGTTATAAGTAGCTAAAGTATTACTATCTTAACTATATAAGAGTTAATAATTCTACTTATCTAGAGTTCTATAATTATCCCCTAAAAGCCTTAATATATAAAGCTATAGCCTACTATAAATTAGCTTCTAGTATATTTTCTTTCCTAGGGTATACTATACGTAATATATTATATTATATAGACGTAGCTTTAGGATATAGTATTACTTAAGAAAATTTTATCTAGAGTTTCTAGTTTAGTCGTTAGATTAAGCTTAATAATCTCTTTAAAGATAATAAACTACGTAGGTATATAGAAGATATAAGTCTTCTATATATATTAGTAGAGAGTAATATATTAAACCTTATTAGAGTTTATCTATCTATCTTATATCTTAAGGTAGAAAAGGAGCGTTATAGGCCTCTACTTTTCGCAGCCCTTATAACTAGGAGTAGGGAAGCTGTCCGAATATTTATAGAAGTTTATAGAATAATATAGTCTCTAGAGAGCTGGCTTTACAACCTATATAGCTAGTACTATTATAATAAAGGTAGCTAGGGTAATTTTAGATATGACTTCAAGTTCTTAAACTAGAGGACTACGCTCTCATATTTAGCGGAGCTTGGCGACGAGGTAATATTTGCTCTTAGGCTTAAGATAGGAAATGTTACACCAAATTCTAAGGATTAGGACGGACGGACTCCGCTATTGTGGGCGGTAAGGAACGGGCACGGGGCGGTAGTTAGGCTGCTGCTCGAGACTGGCAAGGTCGACGTTGATTCGAAGGACAAGAACGGTTGGACTCCGCTATCGTGGGCGGCAAAGAACGGGCACGGGGCGGTAGTTAGGCTGCTGCTCGAGACGGGTAAGGTCGACGTCGACTCGAAAGATAAGGACGGTCGGACGCCGCTATCGCGGGCAGCAGAGAACCGGAATAAGGCGGTAATCAGGCTGCTGCTTGAGACGGGCAAGGTCGACGGCTACTCGAATGACACCGACGGTTGGACGCCGCTAACATGGGCGATCGATGGGGACGTAGTCATGCTGCTGCTCCAAGGTCGGCATCGACTCGAAGAATAAGGACGGTCGGACGCCGCTAACGTGGGTGGTAGAGAAAAGGGAATAAGGCCGCAGTCAGGCTGCTTGATACAGGCAAGGCCAATTTAAGGGATTAGCACGGACGGACGCTGCTATAAGTACTGGGGCAAGTTGCGCAAAAGGCGGGTACGCTAGCATACATGGGCAAACCGGTTAACCGGTTCAAATCCATCGACCGAAACAACCGACCGGTTAAACCGATTAGACCGATTAGACCGGTCACATGATTACCTACTAACCTAACTCAGCCTTAATACATTCAACTAGCTGTTGATCTAGCTCCTCTATAGTATCTTTGTGGTGAAAAAACAAGCTTAGGAATAACTAGGAGATAAGTCATTGTTGTTTCTCTCTAAGAGAGAGCTAAACTATATACTAAAGGAGCGCCGGAGACTACTTCTTCCTGCTCCGTATTCATACTATCTTTGTATCCAATCAATGGTTCTCGGGATGCTCGGAGCGTTCGGCAAGGAGCATTTGCTCTGAGCTTTTAGCACTCAGCCATTTGCTCTGAGCTTTTGGTGCTCGGCCATTTGCTCTAAGCTCCATTTTTGTGACAATCTTAATTAAGGTACGGATCTGGTATGATTAGGAATCCTATCCTATTCGCTCTGACTAGGTTAATATAACCCTTTTTTAGCCAATTGCCTATATACTTAATAATCTTAATATTTCGAGGTATTAGCTAGAGACGACTCTATAAATATGTTCTCCGAGCTCCTAAGAATACTCTTTAGGTTCTATAGACTCTATAGGGATAGAGACGATTATAATAGCTATTTAAGAGAGACGAGGGTAGGACCGTCTTTATATAGGTTAATACTACTATTCTAGTAGAGTAAGCTTTATACTATTAAGATTAATAGGATCTATATTAATAAAATAATAGAAATCGTCTATAGCTCTAGGTAAAGTATACTTAGGCTTCTATTTTACCTTATACTTTATAAAGCTATTTAGCTTTATTAATTTAAGCTCTACTATAGTAGTAGTATCTCTAGCTAGAGAAGTATTTTTAGAAGACTAAGTATTAAATTCCTTATCCTAAATTATACTAGCTAATTAAATTATAGAATTAATGTAAGCTTTCTTCTAGAATATATTAAGATATACGCGACGAGATAATAGATTAAGAAGAATAGTAGCTCTATAGGTAGGTACCTCTTTAGTATAACTATAGTACTTATTAAGAATAAACTAGCCTATATTAATAGCTCTAACTATATAGGGGTCCTTTTTAGGACTAGAGGAGTATCTCTTTTTCTTATCTTTAAACTTCTTTAAAAGAATCTTAATAATAAGTAGTAATTAGCTAATTAAGCTTTTCTCCTCTATATATAAAGTAGCTTTAGTAAATATCTCGAGGAACTAATATACTCTATTAAGAATCTACTAGTCCTCTCTAGTAAGCTAATTAACTCTAAGAGCTACTTTATACTAGAGTATAAATTTAATAATTTAAGGTTTTATTCTTTTTATCTAGCTAATAAAGTAATACTATAAGTTCTAGTAGGTATAGTTATTAATTCCTAGCTATAGTCTAATAGTATTATACTATAAGTCTATATAAATATTAGAATAGTAGAGTAATTTAGTAAGACTATAGAGTTTATATAATACTAGAATATTCTTAATACCTATAAACTTATTAGTAATAGAATCCTTACTTACTATACTCCTAGCTATATTTATATACTACTACTTACTAGTCTAACTTATTTCTATAGTATACTACTTAGCTTCTCTTTTTTACCTCTTAGCTAGTATATCTAAGAATATATTAATAAGCTCTTTACTCTTAACTTTAGTAGCCTTAGTAAATATAGCTTTAAGTACTTCTTTTAATAATATAAGTAGAAATACTTAAAGGCTTAGGTTAATAATATAGGCTATATAGTAAATATACTACTACTTTATATTAAAAGTAATATCTTTAGTATAAAGTAGCCTCTTAAGATACTATAAAGTAGTATTATTTAAGGTAGTATTATCTCTAGTATACTAGCTAATCTTTATTATAATAGTATAGGTCTCTAGGCTAGTAAATAAGTAAGAGTTAGATTAGGGTTAGGTTAGATTATATAATAACCTAACCTAACCTAACCTAAATTTACTAGGTTAGTACTAGTAATAGGTTAGGTTAGATTAGAGTTATATAGGCTCTAGGTTTAAGTATAGTTAGTATAGACTAGGTTACCTTAGGTCTAACTAATAATTTTAATTTTTTTATACTACTTATCTTATATTTAGAGTATTTTAATATAAGTAATAATTATAGAATATTATACTTTAGTAGGTAACCTAATAGGTACCCTAATCTAACCTATACCTATACTAGCGCTAGGTTTAACTAAATCTATACCTAAGGCCTATATAACTCTAATCTAACCTAACCTAGAGGGGTAGTAACTAAACTTTAACCTAAACCTAGAGTCTATATAATTCTAATCTAACCTAATTTATTAATAGGTACTTCTAACCTATTTACTAGTCTATAGGTCTCTAAGACCTATAGAAGTAATTTAGCCTAATACTCTCTACTATAAGTATAGTAATATTCTAGAAGAATAAGTAATACTATTTAAAGCTTATAGTTTATATCTACTTATTATATAGTAACCCTAAGAAGAGAATATTAGTTTAGTAAAGACTATAGATTAGAAGAGATATAAATAGAGCTTATTATAGTTTATAGGCTCTCTTTAATCTATTCTTAATAGTATACTTTATTTATAATAATTATATAAAGGAGCGAATAGTAGGATTTTATAAGCTAATTCTTAATATATAGATTAGTAGTAAGAGAGAGATCTTAGAATTCTTTCTACTTAATAGCTAAGAATAGGAGCTAATACTATATAAAGAGGGCGATAATAGTATCTTAATACTATAGGAGATTAAAGATATTTCTAATAGAATTAGGTAGTAGAGAAGAGGAGAAAAAAGAGGTAAGTTTTTAAGAATTATATATAAGAGAGTATCTAGTTATAGACTTAGGAGCTAGGCTTAATAATATAAAAGGTAGAGTAAGAGTAGGTTAGTAAATAGGTTAGAGGTATCTATTAATAGGTTAGGTTAGGTTAGAGTTATATAGACTCTAGGTTTAAGTTAGAGTTTAGTTACTACCCCTCTAGGTTAGGTTAGGTTAGAGTTATATAGGCCCTAGGTATAGGTTTAGTTAAACCTAGTACTAGTATAGGTATAGATTAGGTTAGGGTACCTATTAGGTTACCTACTAAAGTATAATATTCTATAATTATTACTTATATTAAAATACTCTAAATATAAGATAAGTAGTATAAAAAAATTAAAATTATTAGTTAGACCTAAGGTAACCTAGTCTATACTAACTAAACCTATACCTAGAGCTTATATAACTCTAACCTAACCTAACCTAGAGCTAGCGTTAACCTAGTAAATTTAGGTTAGGTTAGGTTAAATTATTATATAATCTAATCTAACCCTAACCTAACTCTTACCTATTTACTAGCTTAAGTAAGAGCTAGTAATAGGTAATTATTCTAAATATATTAGATAGTATTTATGCGATAGTTCCCTAAGAATAGTCGAATAACGTAAACTTTATAGGTATAAATAGTATAGCTCTTACTACCTTTCTTTCTAGATAGAGGTTCCTTAGAAACCTCTATAAAGGAATAGAAGTTTATAGGTAGTAATAAGGATAAGGAGTTAATAGGAAGTAGTATAATAAAGAGATAGAATAATTAATTAAGTATACTAACTATAAGCCTGTAAGCTTTTAAGGTAATGTTAATATAACTAGTTTAACTGGTTTAACTGGTTTAGCTAAACTTATTAAACTGGTTAACCGAAACCGGCCGAAAATGCAGACCGACCGGTTAACTGGAACAACCGACCGGAACAACCGACCGTTTTGCCCATGTATGTACGCTAGCAGGGAGGATGGCCGACCCGCTCCGTCCATAGGGTTGTGAGCGTCTACTTTTTAAAGATGAAGTGGAAAGGTCGGGTGGAAGTGAATTTTGATAGAGCGGATGCCAAGAGATTCCAGGGCGCGGGGTCAGAACGGGGCCGCGGAAGAGGAGCGAGATCCAGAACTGGCACCGGAAATGGGCCTCACAGCGGAAACCGGAATGATACCCATCGCAGCTAAGACACTAAATGTAAGTTTATTGGCTCGCCCCCGGAAACGGGAACCAGCAACGCAAAATCTAGAGGCCGGAAAATAGGAACCTTGTTCAAAATAGGCACTTTAGCAGCTAAATATATATATTCCACCGAGAACTTGATTACATTCGCATTCTCGTTCGCTCGCCACACTCGAAAGTCCTTAATTATTGCTCCAGCAAGCT
>JAJTIZ010000412.1:0-11746 GCA_021365335.1 Phaeosphaeriaceae sp. PMI808 | reverse complement strand
GAAGCTAATAAGGATATTAGCTAGGAGGGGAGGCTCTATAATAGAGGCTCTATAAAAAGACCCTATATTATATAATTTAGATAGTAATACTAAGCCCCTAAGAAGGGACTACACTACGTCTATATATAAAGGGCGCCCCTCTTATAAAAATAGTTTAGTAAGTATTATTTTATTAATTAACTCTCTTTCTAGAGATAACTATTATCCCTTTACTATCTATTATAACCTACGATAAGTACTATTATCTTCTAGTTACTACCTTATAAACTAAGGGATATATTAACGAATAAATATAGAAAAAAGAAAAATACTACGTACTAGAATTAAGAAATAATAAAGCCTTATAAACTACTTATAGCTACTTATAAAGTATTAGGTAAAGAACCTAATAATTTATTAAGACCTAGATTACTCTTAAGAAAAGATAGTATAAAGGAACTCTAGTCTAGTAATAGAGTACTAGGTATTAACCTATCTTTAAGAAGTATTACCTTATAATTAATATTATTAACTACTTCTAGAGCTTTAAGCTCTTTAACGAAATTCCCTAATTTATCTATCTACTACTACTTATAATAAGCTAATAGTTTTCTTTATTTTTAGAGATAATTCTTCTTAGTACGCGCTACTAATAGGGCTTATAACACTACTACCTCTACTATATTAGTATTAATCTCTTATTACTTAAAATAAGCTAATTCCTTATCTAGTTTTAAATAATCTAGAACTAGAATATCTACTAGAATATAAGCCTTTATACTATTCTAATAGTAGTACCTATACTCTTTCTTTATTAATAATATTTAATACTCTAAAACCTTCTTAGTATAGTATTAATAAGATACTATAGCGAGAACTCTAGTCTAATTTATACGATTACTAGTAGTATAATAATAGGTAGTACTACGAGAAACTATTAGATTAGATTTATAAGGATATAAATAAAGGAGAGGAAGGATAGTATTATAAACCTTAAAAGGGAGTATAATAATTATACAGGAAGATAATAATAGGAAGATAGTAGAGATAGGTTAGCTAAAGAGTTAATAAAGGTAGACTAATAGATAATACTACCCTATAGATATACGTAATCCTACGCGCTTAGTAGAAAGCTAATATAGGATAAGTTACGTATATCCTATAATATATTATAGAGTACTATAAATAGGATAGTATAGAATAGTATAGGATAATATAGGATAGCTATATATATAACTATAGGTAATAAACCCCTATACCTTATTATATTCAACTTAAATAGTTTAAGAGATAATATAACTATTTAAGTTACTACTTCTATACTCTATTATATCTAGTAAGACCTCTCTATCTCGACCTTACTTTATCTTTAAGAACTAACCTTACTCTATCGATATACCTTTAGTATCTTAGTAGACTCTTAATAGTAGTATATAGAGATTAGTAAAGAAACGTTATATTATAAGATACCTACGCTATAATACTAGCTAGCCGCTCCTTCTAGATACTTATAGTAATTATAGCTAAATATAATCTTAAACTAAAATAGTATAATATAATAAACGCCTTTATCTATACTATAATAGATTAAGAGATCTATATAAAGATACTAAAGGGATACTAGAAGAAAGGTATAATCCTTTAGGTCTAAAAGGCTCTATATAGACTACGTATTTTACCTCTACTATAGTAGAAAGTATTTACTTTAATACTAAAGTCTCTTAGTTTTTAAGTAGTACCCTATAAGCTATACTATATAGTAAAAGATAGTATTATTATCTTCTTCTACGTAGATAATATTATTATAGCCTATAATAAGAAGAAGACTAAAGAAGTAGAAAAAGTAACTAATCTCTTAAGAGAGAAGTATACTATTACTAGAGGAGTAGATCTCTAATAGTTCCTTAGTATAGAGATTATCTAGAAAAGAGAGTAACGCCTTATCTAGCTCCTATAGACTATAAATATTAATAAGATATATTAGCTTACTAATAAATAAGATATCTACTATAATACTCTAATAGCTACTTCTAAGCTCTAGCCTTATACTAGCTTAGTAATACTATCTAAGATTAATAAGTACTAGCGAAAAATTAGCTTACTCCTATTTACTTATTAGATTTATAGATAATCTAAAGTTAAACTTAGTTATCTACTACTAGATAAAAGTATTATTATAAGACTATCTAAGACTATATCTAAGATTATAGCTAGTATAGCTAGTATAGCCGGTATAGCTAATATAGCTAATGTAACTAGTAAAGCTAATATCTAATAGCTTATAGCGTTATAGATAAGCTATATAGAACTAGTACTATTAAATAACTATATTAAGCTAGCTTAACTATATAATAGAGATAAGTAGATCTCTACCCTCTAAACTAAGAGACCTTAATAAGTTCTATAGATATAGATATATAAACTAGTAGAAAGTATAGTAGATAGAAAGATTAGAATATTAATAGATAATAATTAAGAGCGTTTATAGATAATTAATTAATTATTTACTATATTATTTATTAAAGTCTTTTACTATATACCTTATTCCTATACTATATACCTATTAAAAACCTATCTTAAATCTAATAATTAAGAGTATTACTACCTTAACTAAATTAAGCTAAACTAATAACTAAAATAAGTTAAGCTAATTAGTATATAAACCTATAGAAATTAGGTAGACCTAACTTCTATTAATTAGCTAGTTCCAACTAGCGCGCTCTATAATTAGTCCTTAGCGCGCCCTACTAAACTTTAAAATTTACTATCTTAACTAAGTTAAGCTAATTAAAAATTATAATAACCTATTAAGTATAACGCAATCCTATAGTAATACTAAGGAATAATACTAACTATATAGGCTAGTTAATATAGCTATAATCTAGATACGTAGTCTATAATATCTAGGATAAAATTAACCTAGCTATAATAATAGAATAAATTTAAAGGCTAATAGTAGTTAGAGCCCTAGTAATTACTAACTACGCGCTAGCTATAAATATCTAGGAACTAGTATATTAATCTAAATTATTAACTATAGGACTTAAAGTATTTAAGGAAGATCTTAAATACTATAAGACTCTCTCTAAATAATACTAAAGTAATTAATATAAATTTAAGAAGAAGTAGGCGAGCTTATAGTAGATTATAGTATTTATCTAATTATTAGTTATACTATATCTACTATATACCTACTACTTACTAGATTAGTTACTATAATAGTAGCTTACTAACCTTAAATAAACTATTAGTATTAATAAGTAGTTAGAGAGAAAGCGAGCTTATAAGTACTATATCTACTTACTTAAACTAATAAGGAGTATATTAAATTAGGAAACCTAGCTAGCTAAGTATAACTAAGCTACTACTAATATAGAAGCTTATAAAGTAGTAGAGGTACTATAAATTAATATAGTTATAAAAGACTTTCTCTTAGTAATTAATAAGATTACTCCTATATAGTCTATAAACTTTTAAAATTATAGTTAAGTTAAAGATTATATAACCTATAAGGAGATAATAAAATAATTCTAAGAATACTTAATAGTAAATTATCCTCTTAAATTAGGGAAAATAGAGCTACTTTTATAGTTAATAATACCTTATTAGATCTTCCTACTAGTAGTAAAACTACCTAGAGTAGGACTAGAGACGCCTCTCCTATAGAATATAATCTACTACTAAACTATAGTAGACTTTAGTTAAACCTAAACTAGAGTAGACTCTAGTATAAAAATTAACCTAGCCGAAATAGTAATAATATATAATTAACTAGGTAAACTATAGTAGAGGAAAAATACCCTACTTATAGTAAATTCTATAATCTAAGAGAATACTATTATATTAATCTAGATATAGCCTCTTTATATTAGAATCTAAATAAGACTCTATAAGAGCTTATTAACTATAAACGTAAAAATAATACTATATTTTAAGGATTAATTAGAGGATAGTCTAAAGCTCGCTTTAGGTAATTACTAACTCTAATACCTAGAGATTAAGAATAACTATATAGCTAAAGAGTTATAAGTATTAAAGGGACCTTTACTACTATATCCTTTTAAACTATAATAATAACTATAATAAATATCTACTATAGGACTTATTTATCCTTAATTTAGGTATAACCTACTATATTATAAATAATCTAGATTATATCTATAACTACTATCTACCTACTTAAGAAGACTATATCTAGGCTAGTAACTTAAAGATATAGGTAAAGGGATATAGATCTATTAATCTAATATTAAAGAATTAATCTAAGATAAATTAACTAGCTTTATATAATATAGCTATATACCTAGATATCTACTATAATCTAGCCTTATTCTAATTATACTAGTAGAAAGGAATATAGTAGAATACCTAATTAGAACCTATAACTCTAAATAAACTAGATAGATAGATAATCGGAAATCTTACTAAGATCTATAGCTAATAAGTACTTAAGTTTTATCTATTATAAGAAGTAATATTTTTTACCTATAAACCTAGGTTAACTAGAGTAACTATACTCCTATAGTATAAGAGACTAGGCTATCTAGGACTATTAGTAATTAAGTACCTTATCTAGTAAACTTAAGGGGTACGCGTAAAAGGAGTAACTACTATTAAATATAACTCCTATAGTAAAGCTAAAATAAGACGTTAAATTAGTCGTATACTATAAATTAGCTATAAAGGACTAAGAGAAAGAATCTTAATCGATTTCTACTTATATAAAGTATAGAGCTTTAATAAAGAAAAGAGCTAGATACTAGCTATAAAGAAGATATCTAAACTATAGTAGGACTTCTACTTTATAGATAACTAATTAGTAAAGTCGATTATTAAGATACTAGAAAGCCTTATTCTCTTCTTAAAGAATTAGTATAATATCTTAGTTAAGGTAATTAAAGCTAATAATAAGATTACTATAGTAAAGCTAGAAGTCTAGTATTAGTTAAGCTTATAAGGTATTACTATTAAACCTTTAGCTCTAGATACTTAAGCTTAAAATAGAGGAGTAGAGTATACTAGAGGTATTAATAAGGAGAAATTACGCGTAATATAGCTTAACGCTAATCTACCCTAGGAACTCTAGCTAGAAATTACTAGAGCTAGAGTATACCTTTATAACTAAATACTAAGTTCCTTAAATAACTAGAAAACACTATATAAGACCTTCTTTATAGGAGTAGCTTATAATTAAGGAATTATAGTATTACTAAGAAAGCCTAATCTAGCTTATTTAAAAGCCTATAGGTATAAAGCTTTTATAATAACTAATAATACCTACTATAGTAAATTAAGACTCTAGTAGCTAGACCTAAAGGCCTAGATTAGATACCTTATTAGATACTAGTTATTAAATATCTACTAGATATAGATACTATCTATAGCTAAGGTAATAAGTACTTAAGATATTATCTTTAATAAGTATATAACCTTTAATAGTAAAATAGAGGACCTAATAGATAACCTTATATATTAAATACTAGAAGAGATTACTACTTATATAAGAACTATTAAGCTCCTAATACTAGTTTATTAGCTAGAAATAGAGTCTTTCTATAAGGACGATACTAATCTAGATATATTAACTAATAAAGTAGACCTACCCAGCTACTATTAAGGAAGGAAAATTAGGGAATATTACCTAACTCTACTACTATCTCTACTACTAGTAGTACTCCTAGCTTAATTAATAGCTAGAGGACTAGTATTATATAGGTTATCTAAAATTAACTTAGGTAGAGAATAGTTAACTACTATAATAAAAACCTATAATAACTAAGGATTATCTAAAACTATTCTATAGGTAGTAGCCTTTATAGTAGGTATCTAGGTAGGAAATATTAGGTAATATAGAGGAGAGTTAATAGATAAAGTAAAGATAAAAAGAATACTCGCTAGAAGCTTAAAGCTCTATTATAGTTAACTCCTACCTCTACTAATATACCGAATAAACCTAGATAACTATCTAATAGGCGAGCTATTTAAAGAAGCTAAATAAGCTTATATAATAAGCTACTAGAAGATAAGACTATAGACTAAAGTACTAGCTAATCTAATTAAATAAATAGGTTAATAGATACTTAATTGTATATAGGTATTAGATTTAATAGTTACTTAAAAAGATTAATATAATTAATAGGATTAATTGAATTAATTTTATCTACCCTTTCTACTACTCTTAATATACTTTAGAGAGTTCCTTAATTACTCTTGCGCCCTAGGATCCCCCTTTATTAAGCTAGCGCGTTATTTAATTATAGCTTTCCTATTAAAGGGATACCTATAGTTAAGCTAGTACGGTTTAATTTAGCTCGCTTAGCTAGTAGCGCTAGTAGCGTACGTGCGCGCGTGCCTATCTCGATTACTATCTTAATTACTATCTCGATCGCTATCTCGAATCTTATACGCTTATCTAATAATAGGTTTATACCTAAAAATTAGATAAATACTACTAGTTTATTAAATATAAAGCCCGACTAGTAGTACGTAGAGATTAGTAAAGAAATATTATATCTTAAGATACCTACGCTATAATAGTAGCTAGCTACTTCTTCTAGATACTTATAGTAATTATAGCTAAATACAATCTTAAACTAAAATAGTATAATATAATAAACGCCTTTATCTACGCTATAATATATCGAGAAATCTATATAAAGATACTAAAGGGATACTAGAAGAAGGGAATAATCCTTTAGATCTAAAAGGTACTATATAGACTATATATTTTACCTCTACTATAGTAGAAAGAGTTTACTTTAATACTAAAGTCTCTTAGTTTTCAAGTAATACCCTATAAGCTATACTATATAGTAAAAGATAGTATTATTATCTTCTTCTACGTAGATAATATTATTATAGCCTATAATAAAAAGAAGACTAAAGAAGTAGAAAAAGTAACTAATCTCTTAAGAGAGAAGTATACTATTACTAGAGGAGTAGATCTCTAATAGTTCCTTAGTATAGAGATTATCTAGAAAAGAGAGTAACGCCTTATCTAGCTCCTATAGACTATATACATTAATAAGATATATTAGCTTACTAATAAACGAGATATCTATTATAATACTCTAATAGCTACTTCTAAGCTCTAGCCTTATACTAGCTTAGTAATACTATCTAAGATTAATAAATACTAGCGAAAAATTAGCTTACTCCTATTTACTATAGTAACTACTAGACTAGATATAGTATTTATAACGTTATAATTAGCTTAATTCCTTATAAACCTAAGTACTACGTACTAAGAAGCTACTAACTAAGTACTTATATATCTATTAAGTATAAGATAGAGAGTACTCTAACTAGGAGAAGGTAATTTACTCTAGGTAGCTAGTAATACCTCCTTTACTAATAATAGTCTAGATAGAAAGAGCTCCTAAGAATATACTATTAAGCTATTTAACGGCCTTATTATATAAAGAGCTAATAAATAAGATACTATTACTACCTTAATAACTAAAGCTAAATTACTAGCTTTATCCTAAGTAGATAAAGAAGCTATCTTTATATTATAATTACTAGATAAGCTAAAGGTTAAACTACTAATAAGCTATATTACTATCTAGTATAATAATACTTAAATAATCTAGCTTATTACTAAAGAACTAGCTAAACTCTAAACTAAACTAAGGTACGTTAATATTTATAACTACTAGCTAAGGTAAGAGGTATTAGCTAGTTAAATTAAAGTAGCCTATACTCTATTAATAGAGATAACTACTAATAGGTTTACTAAGGTACTTCTAGGAAATAAGTAGAAGAGTTTCTTAACCTAACTTAGACCAGTAGAAGTATAGGAATACTAGATTATATATAAACTACCTCTTAATAAAATCTAAGCTTACTTAAATAACCTAATACTTACCTAATAAGTTCTAGCTTACTAAAAGCTTACTAAGCTAAAGAGGTATATTAGATTTATAGGTAATTTAAGGTTAAACTTAGTTATCTACTACTAGATAAAAGCGTTATTATAAGACTACCTAAGACTATATCTAAGATTATAGCTAGTATAGCTAATATAGCTAATATAACTAGTAAAGCTAATATCTAATAACTTATAGCGTTATAGATATACTATATAGAATTAGTACTATTAAATAACTATATTAAGCTAGCTTAACTATATAATAGAGATAAGTAGATCTCTACCCTCTAAACTAAGTAACCTTAATAAGCTCTATAGAGATAGATATATAAACTAGTAGTAAATATAGTAGATAGAATATAATAGTATATTAATAGATAATAATTAAGAGCGTTTATAGATAATTAATTAATTATTTACTATATTATTTATTATAATCTTTTATTATATACTATATTCCTATACTATATACCTATTAAACCTATCTTAAATCTAATAAAAGTATTAAAGTCTACTAATATACTAACTATATATTAGTAAAGTAGGGTTAGTTCTTATAGATAAAGTAAGGTTAAGGAAGAGTTTCTTAATAGACTATATTATAAAATACTTTAAGTTGAATATAATAAGCTATAAGGGTTTATTATCTTTATTATATATATACTAAAGGCGCTTTATCTTAATTACTTTAATATAATTACTTTATATTAAGCGCTTAATCTTATATACTTTATCTTACGCGCTTTAATTAAAGTAGTTATATAATAACTATTACCTTATCCTATACGTTTATCTAATAGTAACTCTATATAGTATCTATATTCTATTAGGGTTATAATACTAGGCTAGTATAGCCTTACTCTTAAAAGAGCGAGCTTAGTAGTAAAGCTAGTAAAATAGGGACTAAGTCCCTCTACTATAGTAAAATAGTAATCTAGGTTAAGAGAGCGAATATTATAGGGGCTACTCTACTAGTAATACTACTACTATTACTTATTAAGATAAGTAAGAGTAAATTCGCGAATAAAGGCTAGTAGCTAATTTAGATCCCTTTTATTAAAGAACTTAAGGATCTTATCTAATAAGTTATAGAGTAGCTTATAAGTAACTAGCTAATCGAGAAAACGTAAGATAACTAAGAATTCTAGCTATTAGTTAATATCTAAAGGCTAATAAGTAAGATAACTAAAAACTTACTACTTTACTAAAGGTATTATATTATAGAAATTAGGTAGGAGGGACTACTCTTAACCTAATAATACCTAGAAGATAGTCCTCTTAGATTCTAAGGCGGCTTTAAAGGGTTATTACTATTATAACTTTATTAGCTAATTCTACTAGCTATATAAGAACTAAGCTAGTAATTAATAGTAGCTATTATAATAATAGTAAGGCTAAGAGTAAAGTAGAAGTAGAGGCTAAAGTAGGAAAATTAAAATAAGGGCTAGAAAGTATAGTATAAAGATAAAGTTAGAAGAATCTAAAGAAAAAAAAAAGAGAAGTAGGCTATAGTATAAAAAACTAAGGATTAAATAGGCCTATAAGAGTCTAAAGAGACCTTTAGATCTTACCTATATAATAAATATAAATAGACTAAGAGCTTAATATACTACTTACTATTAAGAGCTTAGATAAAAGATAACTAAGAGCTAAAATATATAACTAGCTAATAGTAGCTTCTATAAAGAGCTATAGAAAATACTAATAGTAAAGTAGTAAGTAAAAATAGGAGAAACTAAAGAGTATAAGTAAGAGGAGAACCTAGATAAAGAAGTATAATAGTTATTTAGAAAATACCTATAAGAAGCTAATAAAAGAGAAAGACTTATAGATCCTACTATTCGCGTTATTAAAAGAGAAGAGGACTTAAAAGATATATATAAATAAACCCTTAGATACTAAATTATAGTATACTTAAATATTAAGAAGGATCTCTTTCTAGTAACTTAGAAGTATAAGCCTACTCTATACTTATTTAACTATACTAATATACCTCTAATTAAAGAATTACTACTATAAAGGTAGTAATAGTATACTTTAAAAATTAAAAATATAAAGAAGGAAAAGAATAGATAATTAGAGAAGGAGGTAGATACTATATTATAGAGAGTATATATAAACCCTTAGATCCTAGATTAGAAACTACTAAGTAAGTCTCTAATCGACTACTACCTTTAAAAATAAAATCTACTATCTATACTCTATCTAGTTACTACTAAAGAATCTTAGAAATAAGGAAAAAGGTACTAAGAGTTTAGTAGAGTAGAAGGAAATAATATTAAGAGGTATATTAACTCTTTCTTTAGTATAAGTACTAGTAGTAAGTTACTATTTAAGCTTTTAAAGTATAAGGAGGATTTTACTAAAGCTTAAGAGGACTAAGCTCTTAAGAAGAGAGGAGGTATATAGTAGAGTACTATAATATTTAGCTTATATAAAAAGGGGATAAATAGTTATAAAGAAGAACTAAGTACTAAGAACTTATAAGAAAAAGAGTAGAGGAGATAGGTAGTTACTTAGATAGGTAATTAACCCTAATACTTAAGACTAATAAATTACTATACTCTATAACTATAATCTAATATACTATTAGATAATAGATCTCTAGTTCGCGAAGCTATACTATATTATATAGGTAAGCGAAGTAGAGAGCTTATTTAGCTAATATATTCTCTAGTTATAGGCTAATAGGCTCTTAGAGCTTAGAAGAGTATTAAATATATTAAGGCGTATTTATTTAACCTAGGAAGAAATAATACTATAGACTAGGAATTCCTAATCTAGGCCTTATAATTATAGGCTAATAGGCCCTTAGGCCCTAGAAGAGTATCGAGTATATACTACTATAATAGTACTAGGCTTCCTATCTAGCTATAGTAGTATATAGTACTTTATTACTTACCTTAAGTATAGCTAAGTTAGCCTATATAGCTTATAGTTAATTTAGGATTAATTATAGAGAGTTAGGTTAGTTCTAAGATATAGTAGTTATTAATAGATATAATATAATATTATAAGAAGTAATAAGTAAAGATATTAGAGCTTACTTTAGAAGCTTAATTAATATACTCTATATAATTCTTAGGTATAATATAAGATATTATATAAAGAAGAGAAATTAGATAAAGGTTTAGGGTAAGAGATATATATTAGAGGCGTAGCCTATACTCTTAGTATAAGGCCTCTATATAAAGCTTATATCCTAGAGGTTCTCTATAAACTCTCTAAGGGCTCTTAGACTTATAATTTAGATATATAGTAGTAAGGTATTATAGGAACTATAGTAGTTACTATAATACTAAGGCCTTATCCTAATTATAAAAGGTAACTTCTTTCTATTATTCTAGAATACTTAGATTATCTTATTTAAAAAAAAAGACTATATTAACGTCTTTTTAAGCTACTAGGATATAGCTAAAAGATCTAGAAGTTATACTTAAAAGATTCTACCTATAGACTTTAGATAAAGAAGAAGAAGAGAGTAGCTTACTACCTCTTAATAAGGCTAATTAGAGAAAGATAAGAGAAGTTATTTAGTTAGTTATAAAGGATAGAGTAGAGAAGGAGGTAAAGAAGGTTACTTATTTACTCTACTATCTCTCTATTTAAAATAAGCTACTATACTATAAAAATAAGGGCTTAAGAAGAGCTTTTATTATTAAAAAGAGATAAAAGAAGAAGGGTAAGCCTCTTAACCTTTAATAATATAAAGAGTACTATAGTAGAGCTATTATCTAGTTACTAAGTAAACTAAGAGAGTTATATATTTATAGGAGAGTAAAGAAGTATAAAGAAAGAGAGTAATAGATTAAAAAAGCTAAGAGATTTAAGCTTAAGAAGGCTACTAAGCTCTATAAGTAGAAGATTACTAAAGAGAAGTATATAGAGAAGAGAGAG
>JAJTIZ010000411.1:0-11941 GCA_021365335.1 Phaeosphaeriaceae sp. PMI808 | reverse complement strand
AGTAGAGGTATACGTATTTAAGGAATTGTATAGCTTCTTCGCTACCTTTAATCTACTATCCTAGTCTTTATTATAGTCTCTATTAGTATCTTCTTTACGGGCTATTATTTATATATAGATTCTATAGGGCCTTTAAATCTAGTAATATATACTATAATTCTTTCTAGGCTTAGTTATCTCTTATTATAGATCCCTTATATAAGCTAATATACTAGCGTTTCGCCTATACTTAGTCTATTTAGGGATAGTTTAATAACTAATATCTACCTTATAATATATAAAGTATTTCTTAGTCGTATAGTCTCTACTAGTAGTAACTTTCGCCCTTATTATATCGTGCGTTCGAGTAGCGTCTATTATATTAACTATAGCTAAAACCTTCTACTACTTCTTCTATTACCCGTACGTAGTATTAGGGTATATTTCTAGTCTATATAGTACGCTTAGTGGGATCGTATATAAATTAAAATACTTATTATTAATTATAACTTAAAGAGCTATACGAAGGTTACCTAAATAGTACTTCGTACGTTAGTTTTTAGTGCGAATAGCGCTAGTTTAAGTTTAGGTTATCTATAATAGGCTCGTACGACTATTATATAGAGTAGTATATCGCCTTAGAATCGCGCCTAAGTACTCTTTATACGAGAGTAAGCTTATTAATTATAAGCTTAAGTACTCGTGTAGAGATTTATCTAGATTCTCTCTTTTATATTATATAAAGGAGAGTATTATCTAGTCTATCCAATATTAGTTATAGTTAATATTAGTATTAAAATATATATTAAGCTTTACGTATAGCTTTTACTATATAAGTCCTAGTCTAATATTAATAGATAGTACGTACTCGTATAGTCTTCTAAGATATTAAGGAAGATACTTAGGTATTATACCTTCTAAATCTCTAACCAACTATATAGGTCTATAAAGATCCTTACTTTATTAGTAAGGATATTATATAGTTAACCTAAGTAGTTATTCTCCCTTCTTTATACCTTCTAGAATTATATAATCTTCTTAGGGGTAGTTATCCTATAGAATATTCTACTAGATAAACGTACAGTTCTTACTAATTTAGTAGTAGTACTAATCTATACAGTTACTATTCGTTACTAGGTAGAGTATACTAATAGTAATCTAGGAGAAGGTCTAGGGTCTATCCTAGCGCTAGTATTATATAGAATACTAGTAGGTTTTATCGCGTAGGTTATAGCGTATAGAGGTATTAGTATTATATATAACTTATCTATTGTATATCCTCCTATACGTACGCTACTAGGGTCTAGATTTAGTATCTTACCCCTAAATTTCGCGTATTATATAGTACCCTTAGTATTAGTAGTAGCGCTTTTAGCTAGTATAATAATAGTCTATATATTATCTACTCCTAAGGTATTATTAGTTATAAAGTAGGTACTACTATCTCTATCTAATTTAGTTCTTCGTATAGAGATAGTAGTTTATCTACTTATACCTAGGGTCCTTTATATAGGTCCTTATTTTCTCTTAATATAAGAACTATTAGTATTATTTCTATTGTATAGATTAGAAGTATTTAGTATAGGCTAGGAGGGGCTATAGTAGTTATCCTCTTATCCCTATACTAGCTCGTATAGCTTAACTTCTTGTATTTAGCTTCTTTAGCCTTTATATAGGATTATAGTCCTTAAGGAGGGTAAGGAGGCGTCCTTAGAGTATAGTTAACCTTTATAAAGTTATTAGCTATCTAATCCTAAAATATCTCTATATATAATAAATAGAAGTCTTTATTATTATATCCTACTAATATAAGTTCTATAATTACTCGTGCATATATCTATTAAGGTTAGTATATACTACTATACTAAGGTCTAGCTTATAGTCCTAGTTATCTATATTCGTATAATATTTTACTAGAATTAAGGCTAGTACCTATAATTTATGCGATCTCGTTATTAAATAGATTTTAAGGTTGTCTACCTCTTCTTCTATATATAATAGTAATACTAGGTTAGCTACTATTAGTATTAGTTCTCTTATCTTAGTACTATAGCTTATTAGTTAAGGGAAGCTTTATAGCTTCTCTTCTATATAGGTATTACTATAGTATAATTATATAGGAAGTTATTAATATTATACTTAAGTAAGTATACGAAATAGTTTACAACCTACTATATTTAGAGGGCTCTATTCTTAACCTTACTAATTTATAAATAAAGTTAATTACTACTAATTAGTATAGGTTCGCTTCTCTATAGTATTTACTATAGTAAGTAGTACTTCCTCTATAGTATTCGCGTAGTAAGTAGGTAAGAGAGGCTTCCTCTATAGTATTCGCGTGAGTAAGTAGGGAGGGGTAGTAGTAAAATAGATATAATAATAGGAAAGGAAATTAGTATTTAAGCGTTATTCTATATACGATAAGAGAGAAGGGCTATATATAGGGGAGTAACTATAGGCCTATTAGCCCTATACGTTCTCTCCTAAACGTTTACGCGTTATACGTAATATAGCTTATTTACGTACGAATATATATAGTATCTTAGCTTCTTTATATTATTTATACGTATCTTATAGATAGTACTACTATAATATTTATATATATTATCTATTAATTAATATATTATTAATAGTTTTATCTATAGTTATAGCTCTAGTAAAATATCCTACTTATTACTTATCCTATAAGTATTATTTATAAGTTACTTTTTTATATTTATTCTAAAACTATTTATATTTAGATTTTCTTACTAGGAAATATCCTAAGCCTATTTTATCTAAGTAGTATATAAGATATTTATTATAAAAATACTATATCTATAATAATAGTAGATAGTTAAGGTTTTTATAATATAACTAATATAATAGGATCTTTATAATTAGTATATTAGATATATTAAGTAGTTCTTAAGCTTCTTAAGTAAATAAATCTAGTTATAATCTTTAGTAGAGATTCTAGTCTATTTATTTATTATCTTACTAATCTTTTATTAAGTAGTAGCTATCTACTAGGTTCTAGATTTCTCCTATAAATCTATCTTATACTATTATATCTTCGCGCTATAGTATTAGAGTCTCTAGTAGTAACTAATATCCTCTAGACTCTAGCTTAGTATCTTCTATATAATTATTACTTTTCTTACCTTCTAGCTCCTAATTATCTTAGTTAGAGTCTAAGTAATTCTAAACTATAGGTACTCTTCTTCCTAGATAAGAGTATATAGTAGTATTATAATAATATCCTCTCCTACTATTATAGTATAATATTTCTTTACTAGTAAACTCTAGAAAACTAATATTCTTTTTCTTTATATATTTTTCCTTAAAATATTTATATATATACTTAGTAATTTCTTTTCTATAGTCTTTATTAGCTATCTTAGTATTATATTATTTATTTAGAATTTAATCTACCTAGTCTTTAAGTTCTTAGCTAAGTAGGTAGATAGCTTTTCTTTTATCTAGTATCTATTATACCTACTCCTATTCTTCCTTAATATTATTACTTTATCCTTAAATTATATTAAGAGAGTATTCCTTAAATAGTAAATCCTTTACTTTATTCTTTAATTAATAGTCTCTTAATAGGTAGCCTAGTTTACTATAGTTATAATAAGTTTTTATTTCCTTATTATTATCTAACTTCTTAGTATAATAATCTCTTCCTCCTTAGGTTATATTATTAATATATATATTATTAAGTCTAAAATACCTATAATTACTACTAACTCTAGGTACCTTTATAACTCTCTAGTATCTATAGTTTAGCTAGTACTTCTTCTTATAAATATAGGTTAGTGTAGGTTCGCTTCCTCTATAGTATTCACTACGGTAAGCGGTGCTTCCTCTACAGCATTCGCGTGCGGTAAGCAGGTAAGAGAGGCTTCCTCTACAGCATTCGCGTACGGTAAGCGGGGAGGGGACGGCGGTACGAAATAGACATAACAATAGGAAAGGACAATTAGTATTCAAGCGTTGTTCTATGTACGATAAGAGAGAAGGGCTATATATAGGGGGAGTAACGTACAGGCCTGTTAGCCCTATGCGTTCTCTCCTAAACGTTTACGCGTTGCACGTAATATAGCTTATTTACGTACGGACAGTTAGTATAGTTTACTTATCTTTTACTTTAAGGTAAAATTTATATAAATAGTTATTAACTCTAATTAATACTTTAACTAGTTTATTAAAGTAATTAATTATAGCTCTATTTCTTATAAGCTCTACCTATATACCTACTTTTAATTCTTATCTAAATATCCTTATAAGTACCTAATTACTCTATTTAGTTTAGATTAAATAATTCCTAAATTTATTAGTATAGCTAGAAGCTAAATAATTCTATTATAAGCCCTAGATAGCTTATTCTATAATAGCTAGTTCGTTAGTAAGCTAGAAGACTTATTATATCTTATCTTTAAACTTAATCTATTATTTAAATATATTATTATAGCTAGTATTATTATTATCTATAAATTTCTTAAGGTATAGTATAACCTATTTCTTAGCTTTTCCTCTTATATATATTACTATAAGTATTAGTTAGTTATTATTAGGTACTTTAACTATTTTAAAGTAGATATTAACTTAAAGTAGCTATAATTCGAGCTTAGTATAATCTCTATAATAGAGGTCTAGCTTTATAACCTTAGAGGTTATAGTATAGATTAGTCCTACCTACTAGTTATTAGTTTCTATTAATATATTACTTATTATAAAGGTATTAAAAGTATTAAGGTCTACTAATATACTAACTATATATTAGTAAAGTAGAGGTTAGTTCTTAAAGATAAAGTAAGATTAATAGTATATTACTTAATTATATAGTAGACTTTATATAAGATTACCCTAAGAGGTATAATAACTTATTAATTAAAAAGGATATAAATAGTAGATAGAGAGCTAACTAAGGGAAGGAGTTTAGCTCCTCTATATACGCGTTCCTTAGCGCCTTACGCTAAGCCCCTTTAGGACTAGTCTCTATACTAGGCCGAAAGGGGAAGGAAGAGTAAAAGAAAGAAAGTAAAAGGAAAGAAAGAGAGGAAATTAAGAGATAGTTAAGTACTATCTCCTCCTACTCCCTTATATTAATAGACTAAGTTAAGTTTAATATAATAAGCTATAGGAGTTTATTATCTAGGTTTATATATATACTAGAAGTACTTACTTATAAGTAGTTATATACCTTTATCTACTATAAGTAGAGGCTATACTCGAATAAGAGATCTATATCTAAAGTAGAGTAAGGAATAGATTATAATAGTAGGCTATTCTAATTCTTAAAAAATATCTAATAGAATACTTATACTTAATAATAAAGTATAATACCTATTAATCTAATAAAGAGTAGTAAGTACTAAATTACTATTATTTACTAAGATACTAAGCTAGGTAATAACTTAACTTACTCTTTTATATATATCCTTTATTCTTTTAATCTATAAAACTTTTCTACTCGATTATTTTAGTTAATATATAACTAATTAGCTTATAGGAGTATATTATTAAACTTATTTCTTAGTTATTATAAAGTATCTAGGAGATTAGTACGAATCTAGTACTTATTTCTAGATAGAAAAAATTATTATAGATTAGATCTATTCTTCTATATCTATAAAAGTACTATAAATTTAATAGGATTCTTAAGACTTATATACTTAAGAATTATAAAGAAGTTAGAGGAGATAGTACTTAACTATCTCTTAATTTCCTCTCTTTCTTTTCTTTTACTTTCTTTATTTTACTCTTCCTTCCCCTTTTAGCCTAGTATAGAGGCTAGTCCTAAAGGGGCCCTATATAAGGTACTAAGGAACGCGTATATAGAAGAGCTAAACTCCTTCTCTTAGTTAGCTCTCTATCTACTATTTATATCCTTTTTAATTAATAAGTTATTATACCTCTTAAGATAATCTTATATAAAGTCTACCTTATATAATAGTAGATTATAGTAATTTTTTACTCTCTTTAGACTTCTTTACTACCTAGGTTACTATAAGTAGCCTCTTACCTATACTAGGATATTACTAGATTACTTTATATTTACTACCTCTTAATTATATACTAGCCTTTTAATTATAAGCTAGTTAAGCTAGGAATTAGATCCTATCTCTCTATATACTATAGAGATAGCTCCTTATATTTACTATTAGGTAGTTCTAAGTAAGAATAGTATAATTTCTAGAGTAGGTACTTTACTAAATAAATTAAGCTACTAAAGAATATATATAGTATATTAAATAGGTAGTAGGAATAGTTTTCCTTACTTATCTATATAAATTATAGTCTTAATTTACTTTACTAGAATATATTCTAGGTAGTAGTACTCCTATTTATCTTAACTTAGTTCTATATAAATTATTAGTACCTAATTTACTTTACTAGGTATTAGTCTAGGTAGTAGGTACTATCTAATCTAACTTTTACTTACTATATATACTTTAGTAGTTTTTCTACTAGAAAATAATATAAGTAAATAATAGAAAACTTTTACCTATAATAGTAGAGTATTATAATATTTAGCCCGCGTAAAAGGGATAGATAGTTATAAGAGAGAACTAAGTACTAAGAGCTTATAAGAAAAAGGGTAGAGAAGATAGGTAGTTACTTAAGTAGGTAATTAACTCTAATACTAGAGACTAATAAATTACTATACCTTATAACTACTATCTAATAAGTTATTAGATAGTAGATCTCTAGTTTATAGGGCTATACTATATTATATAGGTATATAAACTAGAGAGCGTACTTAGCTAATAAACCCTCTAGTTATAGGCTAATAGGCCCTTAGAGCTTAGAAGAGCGTTAAATATATTAAGGCGTATTTATATAGTATAGGAAGAAATAATATTATAAACTAGGAGTTCCTAATCTAGGTCTTATAATTATAGGCTAATAGGCCCTTAGGCCCTAGAAGAGTATTAAATATATAATACTATAATAAATAGTAACTAATATAAGGCTTAAACTATTATAGATCTTAGCTTTAGGAGGACTAACTACTTATATATTATAGTATAATATAGCTATAGGTATATAGAATAATAGATAAGTAACCTAAGGGGGTTACCTAAATATAGGAAATAACTACTTTATAGTTAAGGGACTAATAAAGCCTAAGTAGGTATAGGATAAAAATATAATATCTAAGATCTAAGGGAACTATAGGTATTACTAAAAATATAGAGGAAGAAACCTATAATTACGCTAGTAGTATAGAGAGCTAAGAAATAGAGATTATAAATAAGAAAACTAGAGGAAGCTCTAATAGACCCTTAGATACCTAATAAATAGCTAATATAAGTATAGGGAAATAATAAAAGAAAAGAGTAATAGGTAGTATAAATATATATTATACTATAATCTAGAATAAGAAACTATAAAAGAAGAGGAGAGAATACTAGAAAAAAGAGACTATATATAAATATAAGTCTAAACTTAAGCCTATTATCTAATAATAAAGTTATACTAAGAGTATCCCTTTATTACCTAAGAGCCTCTCTATATAACTTAGGACTTCTAAATCTAGCTACTAAAGGACCCTCGAGGATACTAGAAAGAACTTATACGCTAATAATAGATAATAGTACTACTAATATAGGCCTATCCTAACTAGTAGCTAAGATTTCTATAGATATATTTAGTTAACTAGTAGTAGCTATTAAGATAATAGTAGAGTAAAATAGTAGAGCCTATATTAGTAAATAGAGCCTATTTATAGATAAGAAATTCGAGTTTACTAGAAATAATATAACTAAATTTCTAGATAGTATTAAAGAATAAGTAAAATTCTACTAATAGCCTATTAGAGACTAGATAAGTAATATTATTATATATAGTAATAGAATATAAAAAGATATTATTAAGTAAAGTATAATAGAGTTTATAGAAGTAGAAAAGACTAAGAATTAGGCGAAGATTAGAGAAGTAATAAGAAATAGGTTCTAAGGGGCTAATAAAGCCTAATAGGAAGAAATAGAAGAAGCTCTTAGAACCTAGCTATAGAAATACTCCCTAATAAGTAATCTTTTACTCTAAGACTACTTTAATAACTTTAGACCCTAGTTTATAAGATACTAGAGAGCTAGAATAATAATAGAAGTAATAAAAGGTTACTACCTAGTAAAAGAACTTAATAAATAATAACTATAGAAAGTATTTATTAAATATTACTTAAGTAATAAAGAAGCTAAGTAATTCGACTATAGAGAAATCTAGAAATATCTTAACTACCTAGTATAGAGAGACCTATAAGTAGAACGCTTTAACCTAGCTTTTAAAGAAATAGTAAATATACTAAAACTCTTAAGTTAAGGGAAACTACTTATAACCTTAGAATAGCTATATATATTCTCTAAGGAATCCTTAGTATTTCTTAATATAAATATAGTACCTAATAGTACTAATTAGACTTAAGGATAGAGAGGAATATAGATACTCTTAGAAACTAAAGTTATATAAGTAGAAGTAGATAACCTTATAGAATACTTTAAGACTATAAAACTCTAAGCTATTATATTTATAGCTATTAATAACCTAAATATAAGAGTATAAGAGCTTATCTAATTACTAGAAGTATACTTAGTAATAGAAAGCTATATTAAACTAAATAACCCTCTAGAGGCCTCTTAGGCTATAATAAGCTAATAATAAGTAGTATAGTTTAGTTTAAGACTATAATTCTAATAAAATATAGTATAAGCCTTTAGTATAAGACTAGAATTCTAGGATTATATTAGATATATAGACCTAAACTACTTAATTAGAAACTATCTAGATAGGAATACTATAATTAATAATAGTTAGATCTAGTTTAACCTAGAAACCTAGAGAATTAGATAGGGTATAGAATAGGTAAATTAAGGATTTATTAAAAGAATTAGAGCTAAAGGGAACTAGAATTATATAATAATCTAATATATTAAGTAAAGAATATATAACTTAAAAATAGGAGATATAGACCCTCTAGTATTACCTAACCCTACTATACCTTAACCCTATATAAAAGTAGTTATAAACTCCCTTAAGAGTATAATTAATAACTTAGATAAAGATAGGATAGTAAGTTTAGAGGAGTATAACTACTTCTAGTCCTAGTAGCCTATATTTAAAGAGGAAGTAGAGGATATAACTAAAATAGCCTATATAGTAAGTATAGGATTTAGGACCTAAGAGCTATTAGTACCTATCCCTACTATAAGGAATAACTATAGAAAGGAGGCTAGTTTCTTTAAACTAAAGTAAACCTAGTTTAAGGATATAGAAATAGATAAGAACTTAGAGTAAGAACCTAATAAGAATAATAAGCTAAAAGGTAAGGAGAATAAGAAGCTTAAGTAGTTAATATACTAGAACTAAATACTAAGAGATAATATAAAGGCTTATAGAATCTCTAATATCTATATCTATCTAAATAATTCTTACTAATATACTAGACCTTTATAAAAGCTAATAAAATCTACCTTTATAGTTAATAAACTAGAAGAGTTTATAAATATAAAAGTAGCTATAAGTTAGCTAAAGAAGTAGAAGAAGTATTTTAGAGCTCTAAGGGACCTTAGTAACCTTACCCTAGAATAATACTAAACTTTATATAATAAGAACTAGTATCCTAGATTAAGTAATAGTAGAAGTAATAAATAGAAAATTATCTAATATAGAACCTATAAGCCTTAGGATTATTAATAAAAGTACTACTAATTATACTAATATACTCTATAGGACTTATAGCTAATATAAATATAGTAGGAGAATACCTAGAGTATAACTAACTATAAGGTATTAAAAGACTCTAAAAAGAGTACCTAAAGGTAATAATTTAAGTCTATAGAATAAGGCTCCCTACGCTACTAGACTTAGGAGTAGAACTTAATATAATCTACCTTAAAATAGCGTTAGTAGCTAGTTTAAGTATAACTTTAATACTAGAAGAAATAGCTAAAGTATAGCTAGTAACTATAAATAGAGGAAAGGAATCGTTTAAAGGTATTATCTAGAGAGTACTAGTTATAATTAGTAGTATTAAAGTACGTACTAACTTCTTTATTATCTAAGGACTCTTATACCTAATAATCCTTAGGAATCTATTTATAGTAGAGTATAGATACTCTTTTAAATAGGCTAATAATAGCTATATATACTATAAAGTCTAGTTAAAAAGTCGCGATACCTCTATAAAGTTTATAGTAGTATTTAATAGATTAAGTATAAAAGGATAGGTAAACGCTATATAGATAGAAAAACTAATAAAGGACCCTATTACTAGGAATAAGGTTCTAAAAATAGAAAAATAAAAATAAGTACCTAAGGGCTATTAGAAATAAATAGTACTAATATTAGTAACTAAAAGACGATTTAAGAGAAGACCTAATAATAATAGAATAAACTAGTACTTAGCTAGACGAATATCTCTTAGAAATTATTAAAGATCTACTATAAGAATAATAGGTAAAGAGGAATAGGTACCTAAGAGCTTACTAGACGTAAAACTTAAATTTAAAGTAAATACTATATATAAAGCTAAAGATAAGAAGGTATAGCCTATTTATAACTTATTAGTATAACTATACGAAGTAGAAGGCGAATAGACTAGAAGAGTAGAGTAGAGCTTAGATAACTAGTAAATTAAGAATAAGACTAGAGATAATTTAGTAAATATATTACTAACTAAATAGCCTAGTTTCTAAAGGGTACTTAGGTTACTAATAAGTAATTAGTAGAAATAAAGATTATAGACTAGCTATAGCTAAGAGAAAGAGAGATACTAATTAAAGTCTTTATATATAGAGAAGCTACCTTAAGCTTTAGATTTATAGAGTCTAGCTATATTTATCTAGATATCGTACCTCTAGTACGTATTAATACTATACTATATAAGGCTAGAAAGAAAATAACTTCCTAATTCCCTATAAACTAAGAGAAGTAGTATATAAAATAATATAAGAATACCTAACCTAAGGAGTCCTTAAGCTAAGTAAAAGTCCTTATAGTAATCTCTAGTTCCTTATAAAGAAAAAAGATAAAGGATATAGGTTTATTAATAATAGATAACTTATAAATAGTATAATAGTCTAGAATATAAATATACTACTAAACCTAATAAGTTCTTAGAGAGTTTATAGAGTACTATATTATATCTCTAATAGACTTTTTCTCTAGTTATAACTAGATAGAACTCTACTAAGACTCTAGACTAATAACTATATTCTATATAGTAACTATAGACTAGTTTAATAATATATACTACTATAGGAACTATAAACTTAGTTATAGAGTTTATATAAGTAGTAACTAAAATCCTATAAGACTTAATCCTAGATTATTATATACTATATATAGATAATATTATAGTAAAAGGCCTAAAGACTAACTATAATAGCGAGTCTCTTAAACTAGTATCTAAAGGTTTATTAGAGAATATATTATCTATATAGATAAGATACTATATAACTTTAAAATAGCTAGAGCTACTACCTCTAGATTTAAGTCTAAATAGTACTATAATTTAATAGGTATTATAAATATATAGTAGATAAGAAGGGCTACTACCTAGTAGATAAAAAGTACTAAAAATAGTAGAGTAGCCTACCTATAAGTTACTAAGGATATTCGAATTTTTATAGGCCTTTATATATACTACTAAATCTAGATTAAATACTTTATAATAATAGCTACGCTACTATTTAAACTACTAAGAAAGAATAAAGAGTTTAAGTAGAATATAAAAGTAGCTCTAGTAATAAATATACTAAAGAAATACCTAACTAGTACTCTAGTACTAGTCTCTATAGACTATATAGAGCCTATTAGGCTTATAACTATCTTAGTAGATAGGTATAAGAAAGGATAGAGAGTAGTAATTTAATAAAATAGTCTAAAGAGTCCTTAGTATATAATATATTATAAATTAGGAGTATAGCCGCTCTAGAATATAACTAGGACTTAGGAAAATATAAATATAAGGCTC
>JAJTIZ010000410.1:0-11991 GCA_021365335.1 Phaeosphaeriaceae sp. PMI808 | reverse complement strand
TTAAATCTTAAGCTATAAAGGCTCTTAGGAGTAGCTTATTAAGGATGCTACTCCACTTTTCCTACTCAAGTTTATACAATAACGAGTGTATACCTAAGCCCCTAGTTCTATTTTCTAGGTCCTTGTTTTAGAGTCTCCTACTCACACGCGTTGGCGCTAGCTACTATTTACGCGTGTAGCTTCTTAGAGCTCTCTCTCCTGCTTCATCCAGAGTAGCCTCAGAAGGTATAGCTACTCGGTGAGTAGTAGTTTAATAAGTTTTATGCTTATCTGTTAGCTACTCTAGGTCCACTTCGCTAGTAGAGTGCACTTCCTAGGGACTCTTAGATACTCTACCGCGTTAATCAATTTAATCTAGACTAATATCCTACTATTGATACGCTCTAGGCTTAGGTATTTACTCTAGAGTTTAAAGGCCTATATGCTTGGATTGCTCTACGTCGATTCCTTATAGCTTACTAGCTAAGCTCGCTACCTACGCAGGGTCTACTTCTTATTCTACTAAAGTAGCTAGCCGGCCTACTATACTCTTAGCTTCACGTAGAGTATTACCCCCTAGATCTTATACTAGGTACTCTCCTTACTCCTAGCTTTTGGGTGCCTGCGCTACTTCTTAGAGCTAGTTAAATATATCTTTATAGACCTCTCCTGCAGTACATGGCTCATTTTCATGCAACTTATTAACGAGCTTATAAATCTCTAGTTCTAAGAGCTCTTAAGATTAAGCTTCTTCTTCTTCTTTATAGAAGAGCGTCTTATTAAACGTTACGTTACGAGTTGTAATCACCTAATTAAGCTTCGGGACCTATATCCTGTATATATTGGATGCTCTATATCCTACTAGATATCCAATATAGCCCCTAGGGCTTACTTTAAAGCCCCTATGGTTACGCCCAGCTACTCTATCCTTATTCAAGGGATATACTCGGCAGCCGTACGCGTATACGCCGCTCTAATCCGGGCGTAGATCTGCAATAGTAGCTCTTACCTCTATTAGTTGATACTATCTGAAGTAACCTCTAAACTATCTATCGAGCACTATATTTAGTACTTCGAGCTAATAAGCGTAGCTCGGACTCATATTAATAAGCTACGTTACTGCATCTACTATCTCTAGCTAGAGCTTCTTAGGTAGGTTTACTCCTATCCTTATCTTAATTAATTTTATAACTACCTCTTAACCAGCTCTCTTAGGGCCTCTATTTAGCTCGTAAGTATACGTTAGGGAGCTCTAAACTTATATCCCTTTATCCTAAGCCTAATATTAAAAGCTTGAGGTACCTCTATATAGTAGTATTACTATATCGTTATCTTGCATAATCACGCATATATAGAGCTTGTAGCGTACTCTCACCTATACTTTAAAGTTCTTAAATACTCTTAGAATCTCTTGGAGCGTCTTACTATACAGTGCGTAGGTATAGAGCTTACCGCTATAATCGCACTTAAGTAGTAGAAACTAGAGCTCGCCTAACCTTCTATTTGGCATATCGAAGAGATCCTAGGCTATACGCTAGTATAGGCGCGGAGCTCGTTCTTTTAGCCTTCTAGAGATAACTTGTTTAGCGTGAGTTACGGAGTAGTACTCATAGTTTATCCGAGCTGTGCTATTAATGCGCACGTTCCTAGCGTTCTTAACCAACGCTCTAAGAGCTACTAGTCCTAAATATCCTACTCTTAAGTACTAGAGCTCCTTAGAGTCTAATCTCAGCTCAGTAGTCTATAAGAGGAGCTTTCGTTTACTCTAATTCACGCTCATAACGCTTAAGTAGAAAGGAAGTAGCTTATATTCAATAAAAGTGAGGTTATACTTACGTACTATTGTAGCCAATACTACGCTGCTCTCTAGCGTACCTATCCTCAGCGTTACGTTATAGCCTAGGTACTATACTCCAGCTTCTCTAAGTCGAGCTTCTAAGACTATATTAATATAAAAACCCTCTACTACTACCACTTCAGCGAGCTCTAAATCCTCTATACGCTCTCTACGAACTCTATTAAGTACGTTCTTAAGTACTCTTATACCCTTTCCTAGTATTAGGAAGGACTGAGTTCCTGCTTGTACGCAGTCTACTCCAGTTTCCTTTATAAAGGAGCTAGGTTTAAGAAGTGTTATTGTGTTAACTAGGTGTATAGCACCTCTATTATCGAATATAGTACTCTCGAACAGTAGGTGAGCATTAAAATCTATAGTATTGAAAGCTCCTTATAGAGGGATTATAAATATCTAAGGGTCTATTAGAGCTACTATAAGCTTACTAGGGAATATAGGAGCTTTTAGAGTAGTAGTTAAGCTAACTTTAACGAGCTCTTAAGAGTTCTACTGCGCTGTCAGCGCTACTTTAAGAGTAGCATAGCGTGGCTCATCTAAGCGCGCAAGTATTTTCTCTCGCTCTACCTTACTAAGCGAGTGGGGTTTTCCAGTAAGGGCGCTCTCTAGTTTTATATAGGTATTTAGTAGCTAGTAGTGTTTTCTTCTATATAGGTAAGGCTTCTTATTAGAGCTCGGTGCGGAGGAGCTTCTGAAAGTAGCGAAGACTCCCGATCTATTATTAGCTATGCGGAGCCTGTGCTCCTATAGTAGTCCTAAGTATATTGCGCCGAGCTGCCCTAGCGTGAGCGTCTTATCGCCTAGTACGGATTTCTGGACTATTAACTAGCTCATCATCCGAGCCCACTCTGGAGCTAGCTTAGGGGTAAGAGCCTCTAGGAAATTATAAGCCGTAAGCTCGCCCAACACGTCGTTTAGTGAGTACGCTATAGCTCTTTAGTATAAGCGGTTCTACTTGTCGTACTAGAGCTCAGGACTTTAGCGCCCCTACTTTACTTTCTATAGGTAAGCTTAGTACTGAGCTTGCAAGAGATTTTGTGCGCTAGCATTAGATGGTGCGAGTAGAGCTTTCAGGGTTTAGACGAGTCCCTAGAGTGTAGCGGACTCGCTCGCGAGCAGCGTTATCTTTGCTGTTGACAGATAGCCTAGATCAACTGTCGCGTTAACCCACGCGCTTAGAGCTCTCAATCTCGCTGTTTTGGATACCCAGCTCTCTCTTGCTGCCTAGTATTTATCAAGTGCGAGCTTGTGGTTAGCTATCTTATCTGGTTTATCGAGAGCTTGTGAGGGTATAGGGCGTATGGGTTCAGCTGCGTAGATATTGGGAGCTGTGTCTGCTTCTAGGTTAACGAGCTCCCAAATCCCCAGTTCGAGCGCGTTGTATTTGAGTTGAGTGTACCATACTAGCCATTGTAAGCGCTCCTTAAGCTGGGCAGTGCCCTTATCGAGCGGAGTAATTTCGCTGGATGCCATAGTGAGCGTGTGAACGTTTGGATTGGAGTATACTAAGCTGCTAGCTCGAGCTGCAGTGCACAGGATAGAACTATCGTGTGTTCTTTAGCGCCGGGCTCATAACTGTTGCGAGTCGAGCAGCTCAGGAATGAGTAGGAGATAGATCATTGATTTGAAGCTATGTAGAGAGAGCACTATATATATACAAGGGAAGCTCGAACAGCTCGCTTACGTGATGCGTACTCGCGTACTCCTCTATTGAGCTACGCTCCTCTGTATTAAGTCAAGCTCGTAGATATTGGGTATACCCAATATCTCTATAACCGAGGTTGAGCCGAGCTCAATTGTAACACTCCTCTATTAAGCTATACTCCTTTATATTAAGTTAAGCTTATAGATATTAGGTATACCTAATATCTCTATAACTAAGGTTAAGTCGAGCTTAATTATAATATATAAATATTAGTAATAAATAAGATATTATATTAGGAATACTATAGCTATAATAAGTAAATTTAAGTATTAACTAGAAAATATAATATAGTTTACTAGCGAGCGCCCTACTCTACTAAGCGCCCTATCCTAATTTACTAGTAAAAATTAATAAATTACTACCTAATATCTCTAGAATAACTAAGTAGAATTAGCTAGAAATTTTACTAGTAATAGATATATATATATATTCTATAATCTATTAGAATTTATAGTTAGTACCTCTAATATTATATAAGCTATTAGCTTAAGAAGTAGAGTAGCTTAAGAAACTAGTTTTTACTTAATAACTTTATAGATTCTAATAATAATTAGCTATAACTTTTACTATATATAGAACTATATATCTTATACCTTATATTAAATTAATATTAAGATATTATCTATATTAACTAAGTTATTAAAGATAGAAGACTATCTCGCTTAATCTTTCTAACCCTTATAGGTACTAATCCTAATCTAGTATAGACTACCTTACTTTTAAATAATTTTATTTGATATAATTAAAATCTATATTTAAAATTTTAAAGCTATAGCTATATTAGTTTAATAGTTATATAAGAAAGTAGTAATAGTAGAAAAATTTACTTTAAGCTCTAATAGCTTACGTAATATTAGAGATACTATCTCTAAATTATAATAGATTATAGAATATATATATATCTATTACTTATAAAATTTCTAGCTAATTCTATCTAGTCGTTCTAGAGATATTAGGTAGTAATTTACTAGTAAATTAGAGTAAGGCGCTTAGTAGGGTAGAGCGCTTACTAGTAAACTACGTTATAGGTTAAATTACTTTAATAATTAGCTAAAACTATAATAATACTAGCTATAGTTAGTAGTAACTAAAAAAGAAATTAAGTAAAAGATATTTAAAGAATATATAAATCTTTATAGAGTATTCTTAATTTAGATAATAAGTTACCTAAATATAAGGAATAGAACTATAGTATTTTATTAGAATTAGATATAAAACTAGAAATAGGACCTATCTACTAACTTACTAAATAAGAGTCTATACTACTAAGAAAGTACTTAGATAAAATACTTTAAAAAGAATAGATTAGACTATTATTCTTACTAGTAGAATACTCTCTAATATTTATACTAAAGAAAAATATTAAAGATAATTTTTAAGTATATATTAACTTTAAAAAACTTACTATAATTATAGTAAAAAATTACTACTTATTACTACTAATTAAAGAAATATAAGATTAATTAGTATAATTAAAATAGTTTATAATACTAGATATTTAAAATATATACTATTAGATCTATATTAAGAAAGAAGAGAAATAGAAGATAGTATTAAGATATAAGTATAGTTTATATAAGTACTAGGTAATACTATTTAAACTTATAAATATACCTACTATCTTCTAAGAATATATTAATAATATTCTATAACTATACCTTAACTACTTTATTATAGTATATCTAGATAATATATTAATCTATTCTAAAACTTTAGAAGAATATAAAATATATATATAAGCTATACTAGAAGTACTTATAAAAGCTAAGCTTTATTTAAATAAGAAAAAATATAAATTCTATATATAAAGTACTACTTTTCTAGGATTTATAATTAAACTAGGAAAAATAAATATTAACTTAAAGAAAATAGAAGTAATTAAGAACTAATCTATTTTAAAAAACCTAATTAATATATAATTATTTATAGGATACTATAACTTCTATTAAAAGTTTATTAATAACTAATTAGATAGAATTAAACTATAAATAAAGCTAATAAAGAAGAATATACCTTTTAAATAGATAGCTTAATAAGAATAAGTATTCTAAGATATAAAGAAGAAATTTAGAAAAAAACTAATCCTTTAAATATATAACTCTAGAAAACCCCTAATTATAGAACTTAATATATTAAATAATACTATAGTAGTAGTATTAGATAAGAGGCGTAGGTTATAGATTATAAGAAAATAGAAATAAGTATAATTATATAATATAACCCTAATAGAGGTAAAATTAATATATAATAAAGTCTAGGATAAGTATATAAGGAAATCTCTATAGCTTATAATATATAATAAGAATAGATAGATTAATCTTTAAGATTAATATAATTTAACTTATATTATATATATTTATTATAAACCTATATAGATCTAAGTACCTATTAAATACTATCTTAAATCTAATAATTAAGAGTCTTACTACCTTAACTAAAGTAAACTAAAGCGAACTAAAACTACCTAAACTAAATTGAATATAAATATAGCTTATATATTATAACGCGATCTAATAGTAATATTAAAGAACGATACTAATTATATAGCTTAGATAATTTAACTATAATCTAGATATATAGCCTATAAAGTCTAGGATAAAATTAACCTAGATATAATAACTTAATTAATCTAAGAACTAGAAGTATTACCCCCTCTATTAATTACTAACTATACTCCTAGTATAAATATATAAACTCTAACTAGATAGTTTAAGCTATTAACTACTAGACTTAAAGCCTTTAAAGAAGATCTTAAGTACTATAAGATTCTAGTAGAGCTATATCGTAGTAACTAGTATCTATATAAGAAAGAGTAGTCTAGCCTCTAATATATCGTAACGTTTATCTAATCCTTAGTCTCGCTATATCTACTATATACGTACTATTTACTAGATCTATCGCTAAGATAGTAGCTAATAAACCTAAAGTAAACTATTAATATAGATAAACGTATTAAATAAGAGCGAGCTTATAATAGATATCTTAACTTACTTAAACTAATAAGGAATATATCTAATTAGGATAAATAGCTAGCTAAGTATAATTATACTACTATTAAAGCTAAAACCTATAATATTAGAGAGTTATTATAGATTAATATAATTACTTAAGACTTTCTAGTAGCTATTAATAAAGTAGTATTAGTATAGTCTATAATCTTTTAAGATAGTAGCTAATTTTTATCTAAAATAACTTAGAAAGAGATAATAAAATAATTCTAAGAGTATATAATAGTAACTTATCCCCTTAAATTAGAGAAAAATATAGCTACCTTTATAGCTAATAATACCTTAGTATATCTTACTAGCTATAGTAAATCTACCTAGAGTAATAATAGGGACGCCTCTCTTATAGAAACTATACTACTTAATACTTAGGGTAGACCCTATAATTAATATAGTAGTAATACTAACTATAAGTATTCTTATAACTCTAAGACTAATATAGTAGATAGAGTATAATACCCTACTTATAGTAAGTATTATAAACTAAAGGATTACTATTATATATACCTAGATATAGCCCCTAAATAGTAGTAGCTAAATAAGACTCTAAAAGAGCTTATAGACTATAAGTATAAGAATAATATAATATTCTAAGGGCTTATAAGAGGTTAGATAAAATATTATATAAAGTAGTAATATACTCCTAATATTTAAGATAACTAACTAGAAGGCTAGAGAATCTTATATATTAAAGCTACCTATACTATAATAAATAATTATATTAAATACTTACTATATAACTTATTTATACTTAATTTAGGTTTAACCTACTATATTATAAATAACTATAGCTAAGTATATAACTTTTACTAGCCTACTTAAGATAACTATATATAGGCTAGTAATATAAAGATATAGGTAAAAGGCTATAGCTTAATTAATCTAATATTAAAGGGTCGATCTAAGGTTAAAAGACTAATCCTATATAACGTAGCTATATACCTAGATATTTACTATAATCTTATATTATTTTAACTACTCTAGTAGATAGGAGTCTAGTAGGATACTTAGTTAGAACTAATAACTCTAAATAAGCTAGATAGGATAATAATTAGAGAGCTTATAGAGATCTATAGATAGTAGGTACTTGAGTTTTATCTAGTACTAGAAGTATTATACTCTACTTATACTTATATACTACGAACTAAAAAGACCCTATAGAGAGTAATAGCTAAACTATAGTATAAGAGACTTAGCTATCCTAGACTAGTAGTAATTAAGTACCTTATATAGTAAGCTTAAGGGGTGCGTATTAAAGGAGTAACTACTATTAAATATAACTCCTATAGTAGAGCTAAGATAAAGAAGTAGATTAGTCGCGTACTACAAGTAATTACTAAAAGCCTAGGAGAGAGAATTATAATTAACTTCTACTTATATAAGATATAGAGTATTACTAAAGAAAAGAGTTAAATATTAGCTATAGACTAATACTCTAGACTATAGTAGGACTTCTACTTTACTAATAATAGACTAGCTAAGTTAATTATTAAAATACTATTAAACCTTATTCTCTTCTTAAAGAATTAATATAATATTTTAGTAAAAGTTATTAAAGCTAATAATAAGATTATAATAGTAAAACTAGAAGTCTAACGCTAGCTAAACTTATAAGGTATTATAGTTAAATCTTTAGCTCTAGATATATAAGCTTAAAATAGTAGAGCTAAGTATACTAGAGGGATTAATAAGGAGAAGTTATATACTATATAGCTTAACGTAAATCTACTATAGGAACTCTAGCTAGAGATTATATAAGCTAGAGTCTACCTTTATAACTAAACTCTAATCTACTTAAATAATTAGAAAATACTATATAAAGCTTTCTTTATAGTAGATGTATATAATAGAGGTATTACTAAATCTATCTAAAAGTTAAACTTAGCTTATCTAAAAGTATATAGGTATAAAGCGTTTATAATAACTAATAATACCTATTATAGAAAATTAAGACTATAATAACTAGACCTAAAAGTATAGATAGGCTATCTTATTAGATACTAATTATTAAATATATATAGGATCTAGATACTATTAATAGTAAAGATAATTAGTACTTATAACGTTATTTTTAATAAGTATATAATCTTTAATAGTAAGACTAAGGACTTTATAGATAACCTTATATATTAAACCCTATAAGAGATAGCTACTTATATAAGAATAATTAAACTCCTAATACTAAGTTATTAGCTAGAAATAGAGTCTTTCTATAAAGATAATACTAATATAGATATATTAACCTAAATAGATAAAGGAGACTAGCCTAGCTACTACTAAGAAAGGAAGATTATAGATTATTATCTAACTCTACCTCCTTCTCTACTACCTATAGTACTACTAGCTTAGCTAATAACTAGTAACTAACTAGAAACTATAATAACTTACTATAATAATACTAGTATATTAAAAACTATACTATAGGTAGTAGCCTTTATAGCTAGTACTTAAGTAGGAAATATTAGATAATATAAAGGAGAGATAATAGATAAAGCTAAGATAAAAAGAATACTTACTAGAGGCTTAAAGCTATATTAAAGCTAACTCCTACCTTTACTAATATACTAAATAAACTTAGACAATTATCTAATAGGCGAACTATTTAAATAAGTAGAATAAGATTACTTAGCTAGCTATTAGTAGATAAGATTATAGACTAAAGTACTAGCTAAATCTATTAGACTATCTAGCTAGTAGATACTTGATTATATATAGGTATATACGTATAAGCTTAATAAATATTACTAGTTTATTAAATATAAAGCTAGAATAGTCGTTTAAGGAGACTAGTAATAGAATATTACGTTATAGGATACTTATACTACTACGCTAGCTAGTTACTCTTTTCAATTACTTATAGTAATTATAGCTAAATATAACCTTAAACTAAAGTAGTATAATATAACTAATACTTTTATTTATACTACTATTAATAGAGAGATTTATATAAAGATACTAAAAGGCTATTAGAAGAAAGGAATATTACTTTAAGTCTAGAAAGCTCTATATAGACTATAAATATTACCTCTCCTCTAGTAGAAAGAGTTTATATTAATACTTAAAGATATTAGCTTTTAAATAGTACCTTATAAGCTATACTATATAATTAAAGATAGTATTATTATCTTCTTTTATATAGATAATATTATTATAGCCTATAATTAAAGAAAGATTAAAGAAGTAGAATAAGTAATTAGCCTCCTATAGAAGAAGTATACTATAACTAGAGAAGTAGATCTCTAATAGTTCCTTAGTATAGAGGTTATATAAAATAGAGAGTAATAACTTATCTAACTTTTATAAGCTACGTATATAGATAAAATTAGCTAGCTTACTAATAAGCGAGATATCTACTATAATACTCCTATAGCTACTATAGAGATTATACTAAACTTAGACTAGGCGATACTATCTAAAATTAATAAGTACTAATATAAAATTAGTTCTCTACTATTTATAGCTATAACTACTCGTCTAGATATTACCTTTATAATATTATAACTAGTATAATTTCTCTTAAACCTAAGTACTAAATATTAGGTAGCTACTAGCTAAGTTCTTATATATCTATTAGACTTAAAATAGAGAGTACTATAGCTTAGAGGAGGTAACTTACTTTAAGTAGCTAGTAATATATTATTTATAGACAATATACTAGATAGGAGAAGCTTATAAGGATATATAATTAAATTATTTAACGGCCTTATTATATAGAGAGCTAATAAATAAGATACTATTATAATATTAATAACTAAAGCTAAGTTACTAGCCCTATTATAGGTAGCTAAAGAGGCGATATTTATATTATAATTAATTAATAAGCTATAAGTTAAGCTACCTACGAGTTATATTACTATTTAGTACGATAATATATAAATAATTTAACTTATTACTAAAGAACTAGCTAAGCTTTAGACTAAACTAAGGTACGTTAATATCTATAACTACTAGCTATAGTAAGAAGTATTAGCTAGACGAATCTAAGTTAAATATACTCTATCTATAGAGATAATAGCTAATAGCTTTACTAAGGTTCTACTATATAATAAATAGGAATACTTTCTTACTTAACTTAGACTTATATAGATAGGAGAATGTTAGGTATTATATAAAGCTCTACTTAATAAAATCTAATCGTAACTTAATAATATATATCTTAGTCTAGCTTAATAAGGGTCTTAAGCTAAAGGGGTATATTAGATAAGAGGTATAGGTTAGAGATTATAAGAAAATAGAAATAAGTGTAATTATATAATATAACCCTAATAGAGGTAAAATTAATATATAATAAAGTCTAGGATAAGTATATAAGGAAATCTCTATAGCTTATAATATATAATAAGAATAGATAGATTAATCTTTAAGATTAATACAATTTAACTTTTATTATATATATTTATTACAAACCTATATAGATCTAAGTACCTATCGAATACTATCTTAAATCTAATAAGTAGTATTACTATAAGAAGATAAATAGGGAAATAGGAGACCTATATACTACTATATAAGAAAACTAAAACCTACTAAAAGGAACTATAATATATATAATAAGGAACTATTTATAATTATATCTACCTCTAAGGAATAGAGGATAAACCTATAGAGAGTAATATTCTAGATAATAGTCTATAGTAACTATAAGAACCTAATAGTCTTTATAATTAATAAAGAGCTAATACTAAGGTAAAAGTAATAGGCTTAACTCCTTACTTCTTATAACTTTAAGATAGTTTATATAAAAGGAATAGAGAACCCTAGACGTACCCAATCTCCTAACCATTTTGTCAAAAAAAAAAAGTCTTGAATTTTATCTGATCATCCTAGAATAAATACTTGGTCGCTCGTACAAGCGATCCCACAAAAGCGAAGTACGTTGTGATGACTCTGACCGAGGCAACATACCAGATTGCCACTGCGTTCAGAGCCGACCGAATTGGATCCTACAAGCTCGCTGCTAACGCCATCACCCTCGATCCAGCTGAGCTTGCGGTTGGCAGCATTATTTCCAATGACGAAAAGTTCGCCTATGTTCCCCTCCCTGCGAAGGATAAGACGGTTCTTCTCGTCTGGGCTCGCTACACGGGTACTAAGACCGATACTGGCTTCAATCCGGAGGGAGATAGCGACCCCGTCGGCCAAAAGCAGCTTTTGAAGGTCGCCTACGACCTAGGATTTTCCGTTATCACCGTCGGCGACGCATCGCCACTAGGCACGATCCAGGTTGTCAACAACGAGCCATGCGTCTTGGATGAATTGTGGAAGCACGCACTGGTCGACGGTAAAGGTCGCGCCGCGCAGGCCACCTTCTTCGCCGCCCTGATGGAGCGCTACCCGGGGAAGCTGTATTAGATTGGGCAAAAGACGGGAGCTATGGACTTTCCGGCCTTGCTCGGCGTGCCTAGCATCTACATCGAAGACTCGCGGATCCCGAGTATGCTTGCGGCCCG